>JAKTPI010000027.1:0-59920 GCA_030557545.1 Ogataea salicorniae
AGCCGATACTGATCTTCAGGATATGTTGTTGCGAAATGCTCAAGTATTAAACGTTACTGCGCCATCTGACGCTGCTCTTACCGTTTCTTAAACTCGAGGACGAGTTTCTTTGGACGGGGGATGATGTAAGGTATCTATCCTACATTTTCATCCTTACTCTAATCAACTACTTGCTGTCGGACTTTACCACTTATCTGCTTATCTCTGTTTTCCGTTTTATCCTTTATTTCCGACTTCCGTTGTATCCTTTATTTCCGTTTTCCTTTTTACCCTTATCCCCGATCTATTACCTTTTGTTATTACCCTTTTATTACTCACCTTCTGATTGGTGAATCTTTTGAATTGTTTCTCTTTTGATTTTATTATATATATTTGTGTATTTCCCATATTTCTATTTAGATTCCTTTCCTATCGATTGGATAGAAGGATCATCAAATAAAGTATCAACTTTTTGTTCAATCAGTTTTATATAACTATCGACCCATCACAAAGAAAAAAATTGTCAGTTTGTCCGAGCGGTTAAGGAGAAAGACTTGAAATCTTTTGGGTTCTGCCCGCACAGGTTCGAATCCTGTAGCTGACGTTTTTTTTTTTTGATTCTTTTACAGAGCTTTTTCTAATAATTGATGTTTGAAATATTAGTACTTACTTCGACTGAAAACAACAATAACTTTCATCACTCTAAGTCTTTTTTTAAATTTTTTTTATGATTCTATATATACTAATGTATTATAGACTATTGTAAATTTTATGTAAATTATGCTTTAATAATGTACATATTTCAATTCATTTCTTTGATAATATTCTTTTTGATACCTTGATTAATAACACTAATCAAAGAATTGAAACTAGCTTTGCTAACATCTTCATCGATACCAACACCCCAAACGTTTAACTTATCATCAATTTTACAGTTGATATAACAAACGGCCTTTGAGTTTGAATCTTTTCCTAAGGAATGTTCATGATAATTGATAACATCAAACTTTGATTTGAATTTTTTATTCAAACCATTGGCAAATGAAGAAATTGGACCGTTACCTTGACCAACAATTTCATAGTTGACAGTATTGGCAAAATTCGTAAATGATGCCTTCAATTCTCTTAATTTATTATTTTTGTTCACTAATTGATAATCTATCAATTTGAATAGTGATCCTTCAGGTATTAGATTTTCATCATCTTCATAGTTATACAACAAGTATTGATTTTTGAACAAATCCATAATCTCATTAGTATTCAATTCTCTTTCTTTCAACTCGGTTTCCTTTTGAACAATAGTTGAGAAATCAATTTGTAAACCTCTTGGTAAATCTAATTCCATATTTCTTAAAATAATCCAAGATGCACCACCTTTACCAGATTGTGAATTGACTCTGATGATAGCTTCATAGTTTCTACCAATATCTTGTGGATCTAATGGTAAATAAGGAACCTTCCAATGTGGATTCTTATCCTTTTCAGCTTCGTACAATTTGAAACCTTTCTTAATAGCATCTTGATGAGAACCTGAGAATGCACAAACAACAAGTTGTCCACCGTATGGTGCACGAGCAGGAACAGGAATTTTGTTACATTTTTCAACAACATCAATAATGGAACTAATATCAGAGAAATCTAGGTTTGGATGAATACCTTGAGTATACAGATTCAAAGCTAAAGTAACGATATCAACATTACCAGTTCTTTCACCATTACCAAACAAACAACCTTCCACTCTATCCGCACCTGCTAACTGTGCCAACTCAGCAGCTGCAACAGCACAACCTCTATCATTATGAGGATGTAAAGAAATACAAACTTTTTCTCTTTCTGAGATGTTTCTAGAGAAATATTCAATTTGATCGGCATAAACGTTTGGAGTTGACATTTCCACAGTTGCTGGCAAATTGAAAATAATTGGATTTTCAACACTTGGTTCCCATGCTGATTTGACAGATTCACAAACTTTGATAGCAAAATCAGGATCGGTATCACTAAAAGTTTCTGGTGAGAATTCAAAAGAAAAATGTGTTTTGGAATTTGTTGGATCATCCTTGGTTAATGATCTAACCAATGCAGAACATTCAGTGGCAAGTTTCAAAGTCTCATGTGGGGTTAAACCAAGGACAACAGTTCTAAAACAATCCGAAGTTGCCAAATAGATATGAACGGTTGCTCTTTTAGCACCTTTTAAAGATTCAATTGTTCTTTTAATTAAATCGGGTCTGCATGGAGCCAAAACTTGAATCGAGACATCCTCAGGAGCATTTTCAACACAGTATCTAGTGAAATCAAAGTCAACTTGTGATGCAGATGGGAATGCAACTTCGATTTCTTTGAATCCGATGTCAATCAATTTATGGAAATAAGTTTTCTTTTCATCAAATGACATTGGATCAGGTAACGACTGGTTACCGTCTCTTAAACCAGTTTCTAAGAACCTGGGTGGTTTTTCAAAGGTTTTATCTGGCCATTCTCTGTTTGAAAGTTTGATCGGTTGAAATTTCTTGTATTTTTTAGATGGATCTTGTAACATTGGCATCTTGATTTCTTATAAATATTTCTTATTTTCTTATCTTTAATCCCTTTGTGATTCTATATATGTGTGTATATATAAATATAATTTATAAACTGTAGTTTAATTATAATACAGTTGAATGAAAAGATGAGTATTTTATATCAAAGTTGAAGACTGATATTGTGAAAGAAAAGTGGAGAGTTTGGGAAAAGAGTTTTGGAAAAAGGAGTGAAAAAAAAACAGCTAATGTGAATGTGACTGAATTGAATTTGTGGAGAAGCAGATCCGTCCGAGGACAAGAAGTTTAGAAGATGAGTAATAATATCATTATTTAAACAATAGCGACTAATTTGATCATTCGTTAGTTTTTTTTTTCATAGGGAAAAAGGGAAGTTTGGTTTGGTGATAAACGGTGCGAGGTGAGTTTTGTGGAAACAAAGAAAGGATACTTTTCCCTAATTTGGGTTTTCTCTATTTGTTTCTTTGAAACTGTATAGTATTGATATCTATAATATACAATATACACATGCAAAAAATAATAATGATACACCCAATAACCAATATACATTACCAATATACATTACCACTTCTACTTAAACTCTTCTAAGTCGTTGTTTCTCACCTTTTATGAACTGGAGGAACTCAACGTTGGTGAAACCACATTACCAGCATGTAATCTCTCATCTTCGTCATCATCAATGCCATCGTTATCCTCACGGCGTCCCACTAAACCATCGATATTTAACGCTCTTTGATGTAGTCGCTGTTGCTGTTGCTGCTGTAACAAATGTATTCCTAAAACAGTCGACCTGTCTTTATTTCTCACACTAGAGCCACCACCATTACTTATTGTTGTATTATAATGACTCTGTAATGATCCTACTTTTTTTGGAATCTTTTCAACCAATAATTTTTTTTTCAGTTTGATATCTTCAGTTTTATAAATTGATTTAAAATTGGATTGATTGGCAACTGCCCTTTTGCTATTCTTCTTGGGAACTTTCTTACTTTTAGTAGTTGAATGATGATTGTTGTTTGTTAGAGTATCTGTTTGTTTACCACTGTAAAGCCCATCTAACCAATCTTTATATTTATCAAAATTATCAAAATCACTATAATCTTTGATTGGAGAAGGAACTCCATCATCACTTTTACTATCATTGAAACCACAAGATAACTTAGTGGCATCACAGATCAGTCTTTGTGCTGAACTTATCGAGTAATTATTCATGAACTTCAAGTCTTCATACTTGATTAAATCGACAGGTTGGAAAGTTGCACATAGCATTATATTAAATTGATTAGATTTACTTGAAGATGATCGATGACCTTGACCTGAACCATTCGACTTATTTTCAAAATGCGATAATGTACGATATGCCATATTTTCAGTAACTCTTCCTTGTAACACAACAGCGTAACCTTCTGGCAATGAACTGTCAAAAATATTACCCGTTGCTGCTACCGAAGAAGAAGAAGGAGATGATGAAGAAGAAGATGCTGGTGGTGAGTGTTGTTGAGCGCTTGTGGTTGATGACCTACTTTGTGGCCTTGATTCTGGTGATTTGGCATTTGCTGCTGTTGAAGGATGATACAATGAAGAAGAGGATGTTGTTGAAAATACATTAACAAGACAAATGTATGGGTATGCGATTGAATTCTTTCTCATTATCAAATGACTTGCACCTGATAATGATGATGAAGAAGATGTATTACTAAATATTTGTCTTTTTGATGAATGATAATGCGGTTGAGGATGATTATTAATGTTATTAAATCCTTGATTTCTAAATTGATGATTATTATTGGGTTTTGGTACATTTTTAGCAAAATGTGCAACTTCATAGTCCAAACAAACTTTCAAATCAAACCCTGAAATTGCACTAATTGCTTTCAAAGTTGATTCATTTGTCCAAGCTTGATAAACAAATGGTAGTAAATCTTGACAATCTTTTAATTTTGGTGATTCAAAACAAATTTTTGATCTATACTTGCTGCAGTTTGAATGTTTGCTGTTATGAATGGTATTTATATAACTAATCAGTTCCCATTTCATTATCTCTATACAAGATTGGTTGAACAAGGGGAAACTACCTTCGCCAATCATTTCCAAAGTATGCTCTGCATTATTGATATTGAGTACATCGTCTATATTGATTGATTTTATTAAATTTGAGTTTCTGTAATTCAAATGTAAGATTGGGTTGAACACTGGGTATGATAAATTATTTGAAGATGGGGAAGCTAATTCAAAAGATGATTTATGTGGTTGCAAATAAGGAGTTGATGCATTTGAAGAAATCCCACCATCTTGTGTTCCCCCATTTTCTTTTGGTATTGGATCTGTTGCTGTTTCTGTTGTTGTTATTGCTCCTCCTCCTCCTCTTACAATCCCACCATCTGAAGATGCTGATGAGGTCTGAGAATTGCCGTATAACATTCCATTTCTGTCCCGCGCCATCATAGTTATTTGTTGTAGTGGTTATTCAACTTGATTCTTTACTTCAAAAAAAACACAAAAAGGACGAGTAGAAATAAACAAAAATGTGAAATGACACAAAGACGGTTTTAGTGATATATATTGTTAATTTGAACAGGAGCAGATTTAATATATATTCAATGAATGAAAGGTGAAATCAAATGGAACTAATGTGAACGATAACTCCACGTATAAGAAAGGAAATGTACGGAGACAAATAGTAAGAAGCAAAAAAAAATCTAAAAAGACACACTATCACGTTCTATGAGCATATCGATATTGTCTCCTACAATGAAATAAAGAATAATACGTAAATGAATTAATGGATTATATGAAATGAGTAGATGTTTGAAGTAAGTAAATAAAACAAAATCAAACAAGAAGAAAACCAAAGTTGAAAAAATTATAAGGCCGGTTAAATAATATTTCTGATACCGTATCCGGATACCCCATTAGGTAAAGTGTCCCGTGGATATATATATATATTAGTACCGTACTACCATTTACTGGCAGATTACTATAAGGTCTGTTTACAATTTGTAAGATGGTTGAATATTTATATGTATTTTAAACTATATATATAGTTGTTTAGATTAAACAACTTGAAAGATTAATAGGAACAGAAGAACTCTTCATGAGGGCACACATAGTGGGGAAGTTTCTTCTCATTTTTAGATAGAACTTAAAAATAACACTTGAAGAATGAAGCTTTGAAGTTGACCGAACAAAAACAAGGGATCTGCAAATATGTTTATAATACATTTTTGGAATGTGATGTGTGGGATGGATGTTTATACTTATACTCATTACTTCATGCGGTCAATTTCCATTCAAGTCTGATTAATCTTTATTCCTATTTTGGATGTTTTATTGATAAGAGATGTAGAATCATTTCCTTAGGCCTTTTTTCAATATATATTAGTAGTCATTAATCGTCCTTAGATAAGAGAGGCTTGAAAGACAATATGGGTGGGTATCTTTAAAACCACTGAAATATCTACTTTGTATCAGTATAAAGCAACAATAGGTCCTTTAAAAGGTAGGTAAAGATAGGATTAATAGATTAGATAGATCAGATCGGAGATCTAATAACTGTCACGTGACCACCACAAAATTTATGTTTGTGTCTGCAACAAATAACAACAAACAGGCTGACAATTTTTGATCAAATTAGCTTGATGTAAGGAATTGGAGATCTAGTTGTCCTTGTTATTTAATACAAATGTTAGTTTAACCAGATAATATTACAATGGTGCCGTGATCAAATTATGATAGATATATAAGCCCTGTTATAATACTAGTTAGTTAAAATAGTATAACAATACCCCAACACTCGCCACGTGAGGCTCGTTAAAATAACTGAGGCAGGTAACATGAAACTAACATTACATAATCAACTGTTGGGTCCTTCTATATAAGCTTCTCTTGCTTTAAGAATATCCGATAGTTTCCTTTCTCTCTTGTTTATATACACACAAACAGGTTTAAACGATAATAATAAACTATAAATACATTCTTGTAAAATACCATCTAAAACACATAGTAAGTAAATGAGTTCCTTTCAATTATGTTATGTTATGTTAACTACTTCGCACTTTCAAAATAGGAAAATCGCGACCGATAATTAACCTTGTTATCTCGAAATTTCTGTACAATTAACCTATAAGAAAAAAAAAATCTAAATTCACCATCTACCTATCTTATTTGGCCATAAAAATAACAGAACAAAATAGTTACAAGATATTAGACGATTACAAGGATGGGTGTCCCAGAAGGGTTTAGAATCACAACGCCAAATCAAATAACTTTGAAAGATGGTACAATCGCTACAATTTATCCAATCAATGATTTAGCAGAGTGTCCTAAAAAATTATTCAGTTTGATTCATAAAACTTACAACGACGAAGTTTTATTAGGTCAAACATTGGCACAGATTGAACCATTAACAGAATTAGAATTCAGTGAATATTATTTCCCACATTTTGTTAGTGTCATGATCTTAGGGCCAATTAAAGAGAATGGTTTAAACGATGAAAAAACTGAAGAATTTGAAGATATTTTCATGGGTTGTAATTCCATTAAACCAAATTATCCAGGTAGATCATCACATTGTTGTAATGCAAGCTTTTTAGTTGCAAATAAATTTAGAGGTAAAGGTATTGGTAGAAAATTGGGTGAAAACTATATTTTAACGGCACCTAAATTAGGTTTCAAATACAGCGTTTTCAATTTAGTTTATGAGACCAACGTTGCCAGTAGTAAGATTTGGGACTCATTAGGGTTTGAAAGAATTGGTAGGGTTAAAAAAGCTGGTGATTTGAAAGGGTTAGGTTATGTTGATGCTATTATGTTTGGATATGAATTTTAAATTCTTTTTTTAGTTGATTCCAGCCGAATAAATGAAATTTTTTGGGGAATGATAGTGGATAGACCCGGATAAGCCACGCCACACACTTAGACACCTATGTGTATATAATAAATGAACATCCGTAGATAGATAGAACAAGGAACCACTAAGTATTTAGTTTAGCACATCTTAGAACAAAGTATATAGAAAATACATGAATGTAACATAACATATACAAAAAAAAAACGTAAAAATAGTGTGGCATTATTATTTACTTACAATGACATATACACCACGACATAATCAATTACATAATCATCCCGCGACTTTTTATTTTTATTTCAGAAAGGAAAGAGTGGGTGAAAATTGAAAATTGAAAATCGTTAGTCATAATTCTTTAAATCAGTCATAATTAATAGGTGAAAATGATTCATACTTTTAATAATTTCATATTGCCGTCTATTCGTTCTTCTTTGTTATTTCGTATATAAATACACCCTTTTTATCCTAATAACTTTTTTTATCGACTTGAGATTAATATATTTAATTACTTTTTGTTTATACTGGAAGAATTGAAGTTCCGTTTTACATTTAATTATACTATATAATTTCTTTTAAAACTTTACACCTCACCTCACCACAATCACACCGCCTACCAAAACAACAACTCAACTATCTACTCTTACTATTACTTTTACTACTTTACTACTTAGTACTATCAAACGACTTGCCTATATTATTATTATTATTATTATTATTATTATTATTATTACATTTTAATCAAAATGTCTCTCTCTGGTGTTTAAAAAGTCAATTTTTTATATTGAATATTCATCATTTACTATCATTATTATTAGTTCATCATTAATACTACTACAAAAGATTTCTTAATCCAACTTAAGTTATAAAAATCTTTTTTAAATTACTATTCATCAACTGGATAAACTAATTACCAAACTTTTTTCTCCTATACCCATTTACTTGCTTTTTATATATATTATAAACAGCTTGTATTCTTATTTTATTTTTTTGCTTCTCTGCTTACCGGTTTTTTTTTTTCAAAAGGAATATAGGATTTAAATTGGGTTTCCTTTTTGTTATTTTTTTATTGGATTATCTCCTATATTCACGGTTTTATTAAAAAATTCTCACATAATTACATTATCAGATTATATTATTATACTCTGATCTCTCATTTAACGGCTTTTTCTTTCTTCACTTTCTACAACGACAACAGACAAGATGGAAAATTATACCTATTCAAATACATCAATCAGATCAACAAGTCATCAATCTTCAATGATCAATCAATACGATTCAACCAACGATGACTTACCTGATTTAATCGATGATTCATACTCATCATCAGACAATGAATCTGATGTTGAATCCGACACTGAAACTGAAATTCAAATCAATAAACTATTCACAAATTCAAACAATAGATTAAAATTGATGAATTTAATAATTTCAATAATTTCAAACGAAGTTGTCAATGAATTGTTAGTCAATGATTCAATCAAAGTTAACAATACTTTGTTGGTTAAAAGAATCTCTCTATTTATGAAAAATTTAATAGTTAGATTCAATTTATCATTAATTAAATTGGTTAAGAATTTGGTTTTATTCAAGAAATTGATCACTGCTACAATTAGTGATGATAATACCGAGCTAGATGTTTCCAAAGTTGAGAAATATATGTTCTATTCATTCACAATTGGCTCCATAGTTACAGTTGATAAATCAATCAGTTTATCCTTAATTAATGAAATCAATTACTTACAATTATCCAAATTGACTGGATTGAAAACAACCGAATTGAAGATCAATTTAGTCAAATCAATCAACAGATTTAACAGTCACAGCAATGGAACCACTGCTGGATTTAAAATGAGTGAATTGAATGAGTTGAAATCTGAATTGTTTAATAAAGTTAAACAATACGTTAAGGTTATTTGAAAATTATATACAACTACTTGTTATATAAATATATTTATTTTTTTATTCTATTTATATTATAGTATATTATTATATTATATCATATATTATGTATATTAATTAATGCTCTTTCTTTTCTTTCTTGTCTTAATAAATTCAAATGAGCGCCACAGTTTTTTTGTTTAATAAATCTAATAGATTTTGTTTTGGAAACCCAATTTTAAATTCTTTTTCTTCAACTTTCTGGAAGTTTTATACAATATCATCGTCATAAAGATAGTATATTATCAAATAATATACTATAGAATACACATATATAAGAGAAATGCAATTATCTGCTGAATTTTATTACCATGATGACGATGCATCAACCCCAATGACTGACCCTCATCACACTGGTAAATCATGTTCACTTGAACAAATTTCCCAAACCGGTGTTATTTACAAAAACTTGAAAACAATAGAGGAAGTTAATGAACTTGCCACGGAACGTAACTATAAAAACCGCGATGAAGTCAAGTTGGATCATCAACTGACACCGGATTTAGATGCCAAATTGGAAAATTTTTATACTGAACATCTCCATGAAGATGAAGAGATTAGATACGTTTTAGATGGTGAAGGTTATTTTGATGTTAGAGATTTGAATGATAAATGGGTTAGAATCAAATTGTATAAAAATGATTTGGTTATTTTACCTGCTGGTATATATCATAGATTTACATTAACATCTAAAAAATCCATCCATGCTTTAAGATTATTTAAAGATGAACCAAAATGGATTGCTTTGAATAAAGGTAGTGCTGAAACTGTTGATAATCCATATAGAAACGAATACCTCGAGAGTATTAAGTCTCAAAGTGTTGTTTAGTGTTATTTATTTATTTATTTATTTGAAAAAGAAAATAAAATTCAACAACTTGTTTGTTTTACCTGTTTAGTTAAAATTGTACGCAGTGGTACATTGAAACAAAGAAAAAAGTTTGAAAATACTTTTTTGATAAAAAAATACATTTCCCCTCATTATTTATAATCTGTCTTCGTTCCTTCGTATAAACTTCTTATTTTATTTTGTCTAATCAAACTCTCCAATTGATCGTCAAAAAGTTAACAACAAATATATATATACATAAAATGCTTATGGTACAAACTAGGATTCCCAAATTACTATCCCACTCTTCAATAATACTACCTTCACTCCAATTAAATAGACAATTCTCACCATCTTTAAAACGAAATCTTCTTTACAAGTCACAACCAAAATTAGAGAAGAAAGCTCAAATAGCAAACAAAATCCAACAGGAACAACTTCAAAAGACAAAAGAATTAGAAGAAGATAAACTTCTATCAAACAAATGGTACTTGAAAACACCTAATTTCTTGAAGCCATGGATGAGATCTATGGTTTTACATCCAGTCGGATTCACTCTCTCGTTTACCATCATACATGAATTAACAGCAATAATACCATTTATATCATTTTGTTACATTTTCATGAAATTTGATTACATTCCATTGGAATTACCACAAGAATTTATAGTTAAAGGTTTGGATATAATAGCTAACAAATTATCAAATTCCCCAATAGCCATTGAAAATAAAATTGAATTCATAACAGCGGGTGCAAACAGTTATGCATTGACTAAACTGTTGTTACCTATTAGAATCCCATTATCATTTTTGCTTGCTCCTTCGTTTGATAAGTGGTTTATTAGACCTTTGGGTAAGATTTTGAATATTTTGGTTAATAGATTCAAGAGAGGAAAGAGTAAGAGCGGTGCGGTTAAGAAGGATGATGAGTCAATCTAGTGATTATTAATAAATAAATGAATATATATACATTATAAATAGATAAATACATTATAAATAGATGAATGTATATATTTTCTTCAACTATGTATATATCTTATATCAATCAGTGGTTTTGCAGTATTGTATAGTAAGAGAGACCAAGAAATCAGTTAACACATGAGAAACGAGTAGATTGCGACCGTTGGAACGTTTCAAATTGAAGCTGTTTAAATTAGATAAAACAAGGTTGATCTTTAGCTTCGTTATTATACTATACTCACACCGACAACAATCAATAGACAGTTATATATAATGAATAGGGAACAACAACAGGAGCAACAGTTTGTATTACAACAACAACAACAACTTCTGGCAAGACAAGCCCAACAAAAACGTTTGAACCAACAGCAACAGCAGTTGAATACTATGTGCAACCAACAGCAGCAGCAACAGCAGAATCAACAACGAATACCACAAAGAACTCAACTGACAGCACAACAGATCCAACAATTACAAGCACAGCAACAGCAACAACAACAACACCAACAAGCACAACAACAAGTGCAACAGCAGCAACAACAACAACAACAGCAGCAACATTTCTTACAAAATGCAAATCAACCAATTAGAGTAGCATCAAACGATTTTTTTACAATTGATCCATACAGGAAACGTAAAGATCAGTTTAGACAATCAGTTTTACATAAATATGATATATTGGGTTATATAGCAGCAGGTACATACGGTAAAGTTTACAAAGCAAAGGGTAAATCAACCAAGAATCTGAACAATCTATATGCAATTAAAAAGTTTAAAACCGATTCGAAAGATAACGAAGTTATTCATTATACCGGTATATCTCAAAGTGCCATTAGAGAAATGTCATTATGTAAAGAATTGAACCACGTTAATATAACTCAACTAACAGAGATTATATTGGAGAAGAAGTGCATCTATATGGTTTTCGAATTTGGTGAACATGATTTACTTCAAATTATTCATTATCATTCCCACCCTGATTTTAAACCAATACCTGAACTTACTTTAAAATCTGCAATTTATCAAATATTGAATGGTTTATCTTATTTACATCAAAATTGGATCTTACATAGAGATTTAAAACCTGCCAATATTATGGTTACCAATGATGGAGTTATCAAGATTGGTGATTTGGGTTTAGCTAGAAAATTCAATAATCCTCTACAAAGTTTATACTCTGGTGATAAAGTTGTTGTTACAATTTGGTACAGAGCCCCGGAACTATTGTTGGGTTCAAGACATTACACCCCAGCTATTGATCTATGGGCAGTTGGATGCATTTTAGCAGAGTTACTTTCCTTAAGGCCATTATTTAAAGGTGAAGAATCGAAAATGGATAATAAAAAACAAGTCCCATTCCAAGAGAATCAATTGTTGAAAATTTTGGAAATTTTGGGGACTCCAAATTTAGAAAATTGGCCAAGTTTAAATAATTATCCTGAATATTTACAACTTTCCAAGATTACTTTATTCCCATCGAATTTGAAAGCTTGGTATCAATCAAACGGTGGATCAAACAAATCTTGCTTGAAATTATTATCGGAACTGTTGGAATACGATCCATCAAAGAGATTAAACGCTTTAAATTCATTGAGTCATAAATGGTTTAATGAAAATCCAAAACCAATTAATAACATTTTTGGAAATTCAAAATATAAATATCCAGCTAGAAAGATTCAAAAAGATGATAACGATATATTAGGAGGTGTTAATAATTCCTTATATGGTAATAACAACAACAATAACAATAACAACAATATGGGAGGGAACGGTAATGGGTTCAATGCTAATAACTCAAAGAGAAATTACACCTCAATGGGTGTTTATGATGATTCAGGTCGGAAACGATTACGCTAGTAAAAATTATGATTTTTTTGAGAGAATACGTTTATATATATATATTATTAGTTTATAGATGATTATTTATTAGATCTTGACATTCAGTGGTTATTTCAGATATTGATTTATGCCCACAATAAACTTGCGAACAATTTGACTCATTAATTGGTAATTCTAAGATATCATACTGTGATTTCAATAGATTGGCATTCATAAAATGGTTTTCTCTGTTCATTAATCTATCATGAACAATTTTGAAATCATTGTAGAGTAAAATCATCAATGAGTTGACAACAACACCAGTACCATCATCAATATCAACCATCCTACTGTTTTTTTCATTGATCACTTCATTCATATAATCCCTGTACTTCTTCTTCAACATTGAACAACTAACAACAACAACATCCTCCCCCGCCTTGTTCAATATCTTATCCAGTGACACATTCATCAAATTTTTCAACCAACCCCATCTATCTTCATCATCCAGAGGGATCCCGTTTCTCATTTTAAGAATATTGCATTCAGGATGATAAGAATCGCCTTCAATAAATAAACATTGAAGTGATTTTGATAAGTTTTCAGAAATCGTGGATTTCCCTGTTCCTGATGGTCCACCTACTATTACTATCGTCTTTTGTTTTGTCATTTTGTTCTTTTTTTTGTGAAAATCTACGTACTCTGTGCTAGGTTTTCTTCAACATTTTTTTCTTTTTTCACGCAAAGTATTTTACAAGAACGTTTCAATCAATCGTGATCATGTTTATATCTCAAAGTTGCCTCAAGAAACAGAATGAAATGGAAACTATTCATTGCCATGTTTACCGAAGATTGGCTTATCGAAGCGAAAGAAAACCAAACAGACGCGTCGCTCACTCGCAACATTTATTAATATACATATATAACCTGTCTCCGAAATTTATCTGAACTTTTCACTGGATCCTGTATATAGATTTTCAGAAACCAAAAAATCAACAGTAGAGATCAACTGTTAGATGGAAATTAAAGTTCTATTTACTCATATTTAACCCCATTTATCGTCTAAGTTGTATGTTTGTTATGCAAATCTTGCAAAAACTACCTGAAATATGCATTATTGCTTGTCAAAAACATACATAGTTTTTCAATCTCGAAATTGACTTAACTAAAACTTCTGATGTTTATTGAAACTATCACATCACGTAGTTGTTTTGAAGGAAGACAAGCTTTTTTGCTTTTTATTTACAGGATCTAGTTTTAGAAACTTAACCTTGGGAGGTTGGTCTTGATTTAAGCTAATGTCTCACTAAGTCAGTTTTATTTTTTCAAATGTAGTGATTAAACTTTTATGTAAGCAATCTATATAATGTTTCAATTGTTAAGTTCTTAATAATATTAATGTGTTAATGTAGAATCGGTTAGTAGTTAGAAATACTTACAAAATTGAGTTGATTAGAACGTTATTTAAAACTACTTGAAAGTATTCAAAAGTATTTGAGATAAAAGTTGATATTTTTTTTATTTGATGATCTTCTATCTTAATCGATAGAATAAGTAACTAACTAGGAATAAGGAATATAAACAAATATATTGTAGGCGGTAGAGTGTCGACGACGTTGTTGACAACTCGAGAGGATTTCCTAATTAGGAAATCAAAACAAAAACATCCAAATGCTGAAAGCGCTGCACCTCTATGAGATCGGCGTCACATCAAGAGGCGGAATACTTACAAACAATAAGAACGGGCCAATGGTCTAGTGGTATGATTCCTGCTTTGGGTGCAGGAGGCCCTGGGTTCAATTCCCAGTTGGCCCCGTTTATTTTTTGAATGTAGTTTGTATATTTTTTTTTACTATAGATTTGACACACTCATATGAGAAGATTAAAGAGGTTTTTTTTTCTTAGGAGTTTTTGAAAACAGGGAATAAATAGTCTACAAGGCACAGGTACAACTTAAAAACCCAGTAATTTTCTTTTGGTATTATAATAAATAAGGTATATATAGATATAAATTTTCTTTTTAAACATCACCCCAACAATATTGAACCAATTTATCCATTCTCACTTTTTTACTTATTTGCCCCTTCATCCAAGGATGTTCCAGCATTTGCCTTGGACTTGGTCTCTTTTTGTTATCTTTGATCAATGAAATTTTCAAGAAATCTTTGAAACTTGCTGACCAAAAGATGTTTTCTTCTGGGTCATCTTCTAACTGAGGTTCAAATTCTAAAATGATTAAAAGTAATTCAATTGGAGACATTTGTAATTCTGGATCAGAGGAAGCAAATGGGAAGAAACCCATAGCACCTTCCAATAACGTTAAGCCTAAAGACCAAACATCACAAGTGATAGTATACGGCTCGTTTCTAATTCTTTCAGGAGCCATATAGAACGAAGTACCAGTAAATGTGGTTGCTAACGAATTGACAACCTCACCACTAACACCAAAATCACAAAGCTTAACATTACCCATTGAATCCAACAAAATATTTTGTGGTTTGATATCTCTATGCATGATTTTTTGTTGATTTAAATACGATAAGCCTCTTAAAACACCTTCTGAAATCTTACCCAAAGCCTTTTCACCAACTCTACCGTCTCGGCTTTTGAAATTTTGATAAACAGCATCAATAGATCTACCACCCATGTACTCCATACAGATACAAATACATGCATCTGCTTCATTAAAATACGTCCCGTAGTATTTGACGATATACTGACTTTGAAATGATTTGTTGAAATTCAATTCCCTCACTATTTGTTTCTGAAATTCAGGTGATGGATCAGCAGTAATTGTTTTCAATGCAAACACTTCGTTTGTTGTTTTCAAAGAGCATTTCTTAACAGAACCACCATTACCTTCACCTAAAACCTCCAACGTTTTGATTTGATCCCATGCTGAAAGCTCTTTCCATTCCTCTTCGTTTAATTCATCCAGTAATTTGGTTTTCAAACCTTTTTCTTCAATCTTATCCTCAATTGAAATATTGTTCATCGAACTAACTAATGGAGAAACCAACCTACTGCTACTATCCGATGACTCTATGATTGTGCTAACTGAATCACAGGTTGTTGTTCCACTGTTACTGGATAGCCTTTCTTCGTATATTTGATTAGTAGGTTGCCCAAAATAAGATGAATCTATTCTGATAGGTGTTGAAGAATCTGTACTCAATGAACTCGACGAATCCAAGATGTTCAATCTTAATTGTTGTGGTTTCGAATTATTACTTCTCCTGTTCAACGAAGGTAAACTATTAGTAGATGTTGACGATATACTACTAAGCTGCAACGGAATAGATGATATAGAACTGGTTGAAGAAGATGGTATTTGTTGTGGCATTATAGGTGCTTGAGCAACCGGAGTCATTGGAGTTTGAAGTTTCAATGAAGGTAGTTTATGTCTTGGGACAGATGATCTGTGGTTTGATCCAGGTGGACGTAATAACGGCGGTGTCGTCATTGTAATAGATGTATAATTATGTTCTTAAGATTACACCAATGGTATTGGGACTTGTCTATAGTTTCAATATCTAATACTAGCTTTAGTTTGTTGTTATATATTGGTGGAACAAAACAATTCTGACTGATTGACTGATTGACTGAGCAACGTGTGCGTTTTTAGCGAGTGTTAAAGATGAACTGTTGATTATAATGAGTATATAGATAAATATATGAATGTATGTATTGCAATGTCAAAGATGTGATCAAAGCATGGGTTGTTGTTAGAAGTGGCTGTAGTATGAATATCTACTCTTGTTTTGTTCCAAGTTTCAAACAGGTGTACACACAAAAGGTTAACTTCCTGTGGTTGCGTATAAAAGAAAACATGTCCATCATTCCTTTCTCTCTCAGATTCTGTGCGAAGCTGTGGAAAATTTTATTTTTTTCGACTCCTTTGGAAAGCAGGACGAGTTTATCCTCTTTTTTCTTAGTAAATAATTAGCGTACTCATACATAAGCCAAACAAACAGTAGATTTAAAGATTGTTTAGTTGATATGCATAAATATACACGATTAGATAGAATAATTAGTATTACACCTCACCTCATTTCTTTTTAGCCGCTGCTGATTTGGCTTTCGCTTTACTTTTGGCAGCACTGGGCTTTTTAGGTTTCACAGCTTTGATCAACTTATCCTTCTTGAGATCAGTCTCATCCTCTTCTTCATCGTCCTTTTTATCATCTTCCATATCATCATCCACATAGTCTTCCAAATCTGGTTTTGAAGCTTTCGTTTTGCCACCTTTAGTAACAGAGTCACCAGTCTTATAAATAACGGCTGGATGTGTGTATGAATTGTACATCTTAGTGAATTGAGTCTTGACGTTAGTTGGGATCTTTTTAAGTGTTTTATCCATTCTGCCATTATTACCAACGCCAAATTCCATCATGTTATCCCAATCTTCTTTGGTAAAATAATATTCATCCATTAATTTCAACACTTCTTCAATACCTTCAGAACCTTTCTTTAGAATTGGATTCGACAACATTCTAATCAAGTATGGTATGTACGTCAATCTTAATTCTTGATTATTTGTCATTGTTTTAGTCGATGAGTGGTATTGTAATTCTTGTAAGATTCTATCATATTTATTCTTTTTGGAGTTTTGCCCTAGCCAAGAGGTGAACATCGTTCTACCTGTGAGACCACCAGCAACATACGATCCTGGCAAGATTGAAGAAGAAACTGCATGGAATGGAGCCAACGACCAATGTTGTTCACCACCTCTAATCAACTGACTCACCAAATCAGACTCTGAAATAGAATTTGATGCTTTTTCCAAAAGTTCTAGATGCGCCAAATTTTGCTTTGAAGGTGGAACACCGTTTAACTTAGATGGTTTAACGGATCTGTAATTTTCATGAATCATCAGTGGAGTGAAATCCATATCATTGAAATATAAACCGATTTTCTCGTTCAAATTGAAAGATGGATTCTTACCGTATAAACCACCACTCAACAATTTACCAACGATATCAAATGGCTTCAAAATAACTTCCTTTTGCCAGGAATCTTGAATATTTTTTGTATCACTGTAAGCTAAACTCTTTTGAGTTCTTGCCACAGTTGACATAATATTGATGATTTGTCTGATATCATTGTGGGTAATTGAAACCAATTGATCAATGACGTTTGGATCTAGTTTTAATCCTTCTCTATGCGCTATTGTCAACAATCTTGATTTCATTTCTTTTGCAGTAGGTCTTCTCCAAGTCAAATCAAAGCACGATTTATCAAAAGTTCTCATCTTTGGTAATGATTTATCGTTACAGATCAAAATCATTGGAGTATCAGTGGTTTTACAAAATTGGGATAATTGTGCACCACCACCATGATCACCACTTGACATTCCATCAACTTCATCCATGATTAGAACAATCTTTCTATTATTCTTTTCACCAGACTTTAATTCATTGAAGTAACCAACAACAGATGAGTTATTTAAAACAGACTTCAGTTCTTCATTTAGCAGCTTTTTAGATCTAACATCAGAAGCATTCTTTTCAATAACATCATAACCTAAAGAATTAGCAATCAAATGGGCAGCAGTGGTTTTACCAGTACCTGGAGGCCCACTGATCATAACAGCTCTGAACGAGTTAGTACCTCCTGTTCCAGTGAATCCTCTTTTATGGTTTTCAAACCAATCTCTTAACCAGGTATGCAGTGATTGAACGTTACTTTTATTACCACAAATCTGTCTCATATCAGTTGGTGCATACTTGACAGTCCACAATTTCTCACTATCTGGCTTATCAGAAGGTTTATCGATTTTACCATTGAATGTACTTGATTTATTTTGTAATTCTTTCTCCAATTTCAATTTTTTTTGCTTCAATTGAATTTCAGCTTCTTCTCTTTCAGCTTCTTCAATTGCTCTTTTTTCTTCCTCTCTCTTTTTAGCCAGTAAAGCTTGAGCTTCCTCACCACTACCACCATCCAACGGCATACTGGTAATCAACTGTATAAAACCTTCTTCATCAATACATTTGATTTTTTTCTGTTTGATCATTTGAATTTTTTTAGGTCCAGCTTCACGTCCAATAACAACTAAACTAGTCTTCCCACTAATTGATTTGGTAACTTTACCACCGTACTTTGAAGTAAGCCTTTCACATTCGGTACGATCAATTGTAGTCAAGAGACCAGTGAAAACAATTGTTAGACCGTTCAAACAATTTGGACGGCCTTCAGGGATCACTCTACCTTTCATTGGCTGTCCAGATTCGGATTTTTTAGCTTGTAATTGGAAGAAGTTCATATTGGCTGCATCTGGATCAACTTGTAAATAGCTTTCGTCTGCATCAGGAATTGATTTCAAAACATCTTGTGCACTCAGACCTTGATTTGAAGAAGGTGTTGGAGCTAGAGCTGGAGCTGCTTGTTTCTTCACTGGTGTTTTCTTAACAGGAGTTTTTTTAACTGGAGGTAGACTGGTTGCTGGTTTCACTACTTGTTTTTTAGGAGTTTCTGTTCTCGGTGTAGACTCTTCATGATCATCCTCACTATCCAGACTAATGGATTTACTTCTCTTTTCAGGGGTTTTCTTTATTTCGTCATCCGAATCTAATGAGATGACAGCATCTGACGACTCTTTTTTTGAATTTGATCCAGAGCTTTGGAAGTAACTAGAAGTAATTGCAGCAGACTCAACATCTGGCTTTTGTTTTTTAGCAGGTTGAGAACTCGCGTCAGCTGGTGCGCTTCTTTTAGCTTTGTTCTGTTTCCACTATGTTAGTAAAGTTGACAAAAAAAAGTAAAATATGGAAATTGATTCACAAATAAACGAGATCAAATACGTACTTTTTGGACTGCAGTTTTCGAGAAAAAGTGATCTAACTTAACCATTGTATAGATTAAATACTCAACTATTACCTATCATCAACGCACAAATTGCTTCAGTATTTATCGTCAATTGCCCTTGTATTTTACTCTACTTGTACCCCCTTTAAAAACAATCAAAACCAACAACTTTCTTTACTCGGATAGTCTTGGTTAACAGCTAAGAAAACGCGTTCTTTTGTGAAAAACTACAATCATCACATGACTGAAATCACAAGCTAAATTCACGTGACAAGAATTTACTAATCTTTTGTTAAATTTCAAGGCTGTGAAAACCACTTTTCTAGAATAACCGAGAACATGCCCCTCCGACTTATCCTTATGTCTCTTATATTCATATATTTCTGTAGCAATATTCTATCCTTTTATCTCAATATCTTAAACTGAAATTTAGCCAAAAAGGTCCAATCTTTAGAATTGAACTATAATAGCATACATAGAATTTAATAAAAAAATGTTTGGTTCAACGTTAGCGGGCAGACCGGTCAAAGTTGCCGACCAAATGGATACTTTGAAGTACCTAATAAACTACGACAACATTCCACCTAAATTACTATTTCATTTATCGATATTCATACTACCAAACTTGAACTTTGACCCTGAATATACGGCCTTGATTTTTTATCAATTTCAAGATAACAACCAACCACTTTCAGATTTCAAATTATTAGGTGGTTTGGGTGCTTCAAAACAAAGTGCCATTTTTAAGATCAATTCTGGGAATACATCTGGTTTGTTACAACATCCTTTACCAACTAGTCAGGAAGGTGATATCGATATGGATACAGATGCAGATACAGATGCAAACAATGCCAATAATTTATCAGAAAAAAGCTTATTGATCGGAATATCAATCGAACCAAATCAAGTTGCCTTACCGCAATTGAACTCACTAAAGCTTCAATACCAACAAAAGACATTACCTGCACCACCAATAACAACAACAACACTAATACCTGCACCTACGATCACATTATCAACTTCGGATATACCATTAACGAAAGAACAAATTGAGTCTATATCAAACAAAATTATCAAAAATGCCTATAATTATTTGAGCTCCTTTGTTGATGATAAAAACAATGTTTCAATAGGTAAGTTTGATTTTTGGTGGGATAGATTCAAGGCCAAAATAGCAAACGATCCTAAATTTTTAGATAATCTAAATTAGATATAATCTATACTATATATTATAACTATTTACACAAATTAATTAATGAAATCCTAATGTACACTCAGTCAATCATAAAAGCTATTTACATTTTTAACAACTCTTTCAATATTAATTGAATTCTAGTTTGTGTTTCTTCAAAACCAATCAATTCAAGCATAACCGGTAATTTAATACCAGATTGATCACCACTAACAACGTACCGTAATGTTTGAAAGACGATTTTACTCTTTAATGATAATTTCGCACAAATCTTATCAGTCACTGAATTCAAATCAGAGTAATCATTATAGTTTAACAACTCATTCAAGATACAAGTTAGTGTTTTTTCGTCTAGTTTTGTCTTTTGTATTAAGCCATCCTTGGAATAAATTGGTGATTTGAAGAAATATGATAAATCATCTGAGTATAAATCATTCAATTTAGCCAAAGAATGACTCATTTCTTTCAAAACTGATCTAACATTATCCTTCGATATGTTTGGATATTTTTGAAGTAGTTGAGTGTAAATTTCGTCTAATGAACTACTAAAGAATTCTTCATTATTGTCTAAGTTTAACTTCAAATATTCTTTATTGAAGTATTCCAATTTGTTAAAACTAACTTTTGTATTACCTGTTGTTAATCCATCCAATCTAAACAATTTTTCCAGTTCTTTCAAGGTAAACATTTCACTTGATTTCAAACCTTGTTCTCTCTTTGGAGACCAACCAAACAAAACACTGAAGTTAACTAGTGCATCGTTTAAATAACCTTTACTTTTCAATGACATGATATCAATATCTCCTGATCTTTTAGATAATTTCTTGCCATCAACAGTAGTTAACAATGGAATATGAATGAAACTTGGCTTTTCCCAACCAAACGCATCGTACATGGCAATATGTTTTGCAGTTGATGCCAACCATTCCTCACCTCTAATAACATGGGAAATCTTCATTAAATGATCATCAATAACATTGGCAAAATGATACGTCGGCAAACCATCACTTTTCACCAAAATTGGATCATCATATCTGATATCGTTCAAATTGATCTGTGGTTGGTGGTTTATTAATCCATGTAACAAGTCAATAAATTCAGGATATTTTTCGGGAGCTTTGAACCTTAAAGTGAAGGGAACATTTTCAGATGCCAATCTATTAGATTCTTCAGGAGAGACGTTATGATAACAGTGTCTATCGTATGAAACAGTAGTTGGTGGCTTCAATAGCTTGGCAGAGTCCCTCAACCCATTCAATCTTTCTTTATCACAAAAACATCTATATGCCAATTTCTTCTCTATTAATTGATCTGCATATTTTGAATAAATGTCAGAACGTTTACTTTGTACATATGGGCCGTAAGGACCTCCCTCAATTGGACCTTCATCAATTGTCATGTTAAGCCATTTTAAAGTATGATAAATGTTT
Source organism: Ogataea salicorniae (assembly GCA_030557545.1). Taxonomy (NCBI): domain Eukaryota; kingdom Fungi; phylum Ascomycota; class Pichiomycetes; order Pichiales; family Pichiaceae; genus Ogataea; species Ogataea salicorniae. The sequence continues at coordinate 22,342 of JAKTPI010000027.1, forward strand.
TGTTCTGCACCAGGCACAATTCTAGTTTGATCAGTGTCTTCAAGTCGAAGAAGAAATTGTCCTCCAGTGGCTCTTGCTAGCAAGTAATTGTACAAAGCAGTTCTCAAGGAACCTAAATGTAAAAACCCAGTAGGAGATGGTGCAAACCTAGTCCTAACAGGAGATGATGGTTGTTTAAGGAGATCTTTCCTTGGATCTATTTGTGCATTTGAAATTGATGATTTCTTCTTTAAGGAAAACTTCTTTAATTGTGGTTGTGCTAGTAATTTTGAAAAAGAGTGAAACTTTCGAAGATGTTTTATACCAACCATGCTGTATTGAAGTGAGAAGTCAGTCTATATCTAATAGATGGTGGTTATCAGGATGATATGAAGATAAACAAACCATGTTTCACCATATCACAGTTAATCAAATCTGATAACTGTCTACTATATTTCCAATGTATGTATATTCTTCACATAGGGGTATCCTATTATTTACACCCTTACACAAATTAAATACTGACATAATCAATCTTACAGGTAAAATTTTTTTTTTTAACCGACTGAACTATCGAAGAAAGGATAAAATTTTCCTTGATTTGATTCTTTCACTTGTCTTGTTCTTTTTTTCTAAAGCCATATATTACCTTTAAAACCTTTCATTTGTTCTGTTTAAAGATATAATTAGATTGATCAAACACACCGGCTTTTTTTTTTAGCCGAATACTCATTTCTTGACAATCCTTCATTTTATTTAGACAACCTACCAACCACAGGTTACCCAGTAATATAATGAATAATGGAGTCACCACATCAACAACTCCTCTAACGTCAGCGACATACCCTGATGGAATACAAAGAATAGCAAGGGCTAGACTGAACGCTTACAGATCATTTGATTTTGAAGATGATATTGAATTTTGTCCTGTTATCAATAATGCATTCTTATCCCAATCCTCTTCATCTTCTTCTTCTCAACTAAGAGGCCAACAGCAGATGCAATCACATATTGACTCTTTATCTTTATTTAAGATCCTGGCTGCAGCTAACCAACAACAACAACAACAACAACAACAGCAGCAAAGAGCTTCTTCTCCTAATAACGATTTAGCCCAGGAGAGAAAATTCACAATGCTCACAAGACAACAATCTTCTTCTTCTCAACCAACGTCAAACTTGAGCAGAACTCCAATCGCATCCCGACAACAACAGCAACAACAGTATGATCCATTTGCATCCCCATCATCTCCATCGGGTAGCAAGGTTTCCAACTTCAACTACATCTCAAACACCCCATCTTCAAGCACAAACACTCCATCCTCAAATTCATTAAAAAATGTTTCTGCTTCATCAAAGGGCTATCGTTCCCCACAACAATCTTCATTCAACCACTCATATTCATCTTCAGGTAACAACAGCCATACTGGAACAAACTTACAAAACAGATTGACTAGTGCAGCCAGATGGTAACCAATATACCAAAACTAATTCTTTTCCATTTACATTTCCATTTCCATTTTCACTTCCACCTTTTCACCTATGCAAAATGATTATATCCATATACTTCCCTTCAATAAATCGCCTTTTAATTTTTTTTTCAGTATCCATGTTAATGCCGCTATCCTTTCTTGCTTATATTTCCAATATTTCTTAATATATTCATATTGTTTTCCATTCTTAAGTGTCTTTTTTCCCTCTCTCTTTTGTTCTGCTTCTTCCTTTTTTGGCTGCTTTTAGATAACCGTCCTCTTTATAGATCATGATCACTCTTCTCACCATATCAACGACGACTCAATCATCATTTTTCACAAATTTTTTCTCTTGAACTCCCACTCACACATTCTGCTTCACTCACACTTTCTGCTTTTTTAATTTATGTATATACAAATTTTATATATTCGATTTTAATTTATTAATCTATTTATTTATTAAATGAGTTTCCACTCTGAAACATAAAATGGCATTAATAATAAACACATTCATCAATTCATTATTTGAACACACATATATACGTAAAAATACAAAAAACAAACAAATCATTTTAGTATAATCAAAAGCAACAATAAGACAACAACCAAAACGAATATCGTACACCATTCTCCGTTTTTCTTAGCTTTTTCACTAAAACTGTTTAAATTTCTACGTCCTTTACTAACTTTATTATTAGCTCTATTGATACCGTTTTCTAAGTCATCCAATAAAACTAAATGTTCATTCAATTCATCGTTGATATTCAATGAAATATCTCTTTGATTGGAAATACTGTTGGACAATGAATTTATTATACTATCTTGGCTCAACAGTTCTTGTTCATTGTTTATAAATATTTGCTTGTTTGATAAACTTAAGGGATCACTAGAGATAGACCCTCTTTCGTCCGAGTAAGATGTATTTTGTGTTTGGAATAGTGCATCTTTGGAGCTACTACTTTTGTTATTATTATGATAATTATTTTTGTTTGAAATGTTGTTCTTGGCTGGTTCATCCCTATAATACTTTAACAAATTAGTTGATGATGTATTTGATGCTGGCTCGATTAGATTTTCTTTAAATCTCACAGATTTGGACTTCTTCAATTTGACAGGAGCTGCCGTTGCTGTATTTCGAGCTTGATTTTCAGTTTCTTTCAATACCTGTTCAAATTTCAAAAGTTCAGCTTCTATTTTTTCAGGTTCAAATTTATAGTTGCCCTTAGTTGTTAAATCAACTATATCAATCTCACTCAGACTGAGATCGTAACTCTCCACAGATTGTTTGAATTTCGAGTAGTTGGCATTAAATGCAACATCTTGTAAATCACCTTTCAAATCGCTTAATTCATCGATGAGTAATATTTCTATATATTTGAAAATATTGAGTAATTTGGATAAATTTGAAACCAATTCATTATCACCACCATCATCAGAGGAAATCAACTTTGAGCTCTCTCCGTTGTCCTCCGATAACGACTTGAGCGTTTTGTAATCTTGTAAATTCGATTGTAACTCTTCTTGGAGATGTCTCAGCCGCAAGAACTGCTGTTTAATTGTATTGGATGCCATAATTGACGTTTATAGCTGTGCTTGTGTACGTGTTTGTGTTGTTAGATATACAGTATAGATAACAAATAAGGGTTAAACGAGTTTAAGCCATCTATCTGTTTGCTTAAGTAGTGTAATCAATTTTCATTTTTTTGACTGGCGCATTTCTGATTTTCTGTTGATGTTTTAAAACACTTTTTCATCTCCACAAAAATACGTTAATTCCGGAAACCTTTTTGATCATAAATATTGAACTAATTCATTAAATAAATACAAAAGTACATAGATGTATACATATATCCACAACAAAATGTACAACAAAAAAAGAAAAAGAAAAAATGACAAAAAAAAAACCATAACTTAATGATACTTTTCAGTGATACCCATTTCCAAAAACTCAACGTTATCTTTGATTTCCGGACACCATCTACCTGCCAAAATACAATGAACAGTCATACCAGGACCGTAGTATAAATCAGTTAATAACTTTGGAGTGATTAAAAAGTACTGTGACGATTTTTCATTGAAACAAGCTTTATTAACGATCAACTTGTGAATCAATCTCTCATTTTTAGAATCCATACCTTGATTAATCTCATCAACAACTCTGAACGGAGTATTTGTTAACCCTTGTAACGAATTCAAGAAAACTGCAGTTGTTGCTGATTTTTCTCCACCCGATTGTTGAGCTGCATTCAACTGTGTTAATTCTTGGGTATCTCTGAAACTAACCAAAATCTTCAATTTCCATTCGGCAAAATTTTCCGATTCAGAATCTAATTGAACTTCACCTGCACTGGCAACCGTCAATAGATCCGTACTGAAATCACTGTTTATTATTGATATGACTCTAAGCAATTGAGGCTTCCATTCAGATGACAATTCTTCAATTTTACCGTCCAAGTCTACAATCGCCATCTGATGATGCGGTATAATTTCGGTTAACAGTTGATTCATCGCAATTTCGTTATTTTCCAATTCTTTCAAAGCTGCTGTACCACCGGTATTTCTACGTAGTGCCATCTGTGATTGGAGCCGTTGAATTTCCTTCTGTAATCCATCTTGTGTCAATTCGCCACGTTCGTTGAATTTAGCGCATAAGTCTTTAATATCTTGAACTTGTTCGTTAGTAAATGTCGAAACAAAAGCTTTATATTCAGTTTCGGCCTTTTTGTAAGCTTCTTTCGCAGATTTGTAATCCAACTTCAATTGCTCTTTCATTTCATTCAAAGTTTCTCTTTGCTTTAGAATTTCTTCGTGTAAAGTTTTAATGACTTGGATTTTGTTTTCTTCTTGAATCGATAAGAAATTAATATCAGAAAATCTTTCGTTGTACGAATTCATCTTTGTTATATCATTTCCAATCAAAGACAACAACTCTAATTTCTTTTCACCCAATGCTTCAATTTTGGAATTCAACTTCAGTGCTTCACCTAGATTGCCGGTCTCTTTCATTTTGTAAACACTTTTTTTCTTGACAAGTAATCTTGCCTTCAATGTTTCCAGTTGAACAAAAGACTTTTCAAAAACCTTTTGTGCCCTTGCCTGTCTTGAAAGTGCACCGGACACAGTTTTACCTTTCTCCTTTAGTGCATCCAAATCAGCTGTTTTATCAGCAAGTTCAGATTGTAAAGCTTCAAGAGTTGGAATGGTTTTTTCCTTCTCAGATTTCAAACTACTGATTTTATTTTCAATTTCTTGTTTTTGTTCTTCTGATAAGCCATCAGAAAAAACTTTGGCGTTCAAATTAAAAGATTTAATGTTTGTAGTGACTTGTTTTTCACCAAAACTGGATTTATTGAAATTATAAACTGAATCACCAGATATATATTTCAAAATACCAAATTTGGGATTTCTTTTGATCTTTTCAGCCATTTGAGTCTTTTGTGAATTATCGATATCCTTTAATGAAACAGGAACGCAATGAAGGAATTCATTTTCACATAACATTTGGATAACTTCTTTAGGACCTTGAATGAAATCAGTTAAGTACCCATCAAAACCAAGTGCTTGTATGCTCTTTGAATCACTAGGTGAATTTATGTTTGCATTTGAACTTAAAGTTCTAATACTTGCAAACTTACCAATTTTGGCATATTTCTTATATAAAAAATCAGATAACCTGACAAAATCGTTATGGGTTGTTACAGTGATTGCACATTGATTTTGATATCTGATTGACTGCTCTAAAGCTGGTGCATACCTTGAATCTTTTAAAGAAATTGACACAATTGGAGGTTCAAAATAATTTAACTTTTCAGATTCTTTATTTTCTCGCAATAATTTAACAATTTGAATGATATTATTAAAATGCTTTTCATCTAACCTTGCTAGTTTATCCTTCGAACTAAATCTCATTTGTAATTCATTGATTTGCTTATCAAATTTTTTATTTTGATTTTTCAATAATGTTATTTCTTCAGTTAAAGACTCAACAGGCCCCGTACAGTCAACAATTTGTTCGTTTAATTCAGCTCTTTCAGCTTTTAGCGCTTCAAATTTTTCATCTGGCAAAAGATGGATTGCTTCGTGTTGCAATTTCTTTTTAGCGTATTCCTCATGCATTGCCTTCAATTGAGCATAACCCGATTCCATGCTTGTTTCAAGAGATCCTTTCTCAGAGATATGCTTTGCAATTTTCTTGTCTATCTGTTCAATTTCGTTAAAATTTTCAGTGATTGATTTCGTTAGATTGGATTGCTTTGTAGCAATTTTCTTTTGTTTATTGGCAAAATCACCACTGCTCATATCAGCTTCAGCAATTGTATTTTTAAGGGGTAAGATTTTTTCATCAAATTGTTTGATTTTCTCATTTAAGGCACTCATCTCATCTTTTAATTCATTTCTGATCTCTCTTCTAGCTTGTAATTCAACCATCGGTCTCATACTTTTATGAACAGCCAAATCCCTTTCAAGTTGTTGATATTCTTTAAACTTGAGTGTTTTTTCTTTCAAACCTTCATTTTTTTCTTTCAGATTGTTTAGTTTTTTTTCACTTTCAGCTAATGTTTTCTTGAACTCTTCTCTTTCCGTATATAATTTGTTTAATTCTAAATGCTGAACCAATAATTCACCATCACCGTAAGACCTTTCAATTTCTTTTAACAATTCTTCTGGTTTCAAAGAGGCAAATCTAGCGACTCTATCCTGTGGCAAGAACTGACATAAATTATCCAATTGAATATTAAATTCCTTCAACATCTTTCTAATTTGACTCTCGTTTGAAAGCCTATTGTTCAATTTCCAGTCCGATTTACCCTTTCTATACAATTCTCTTTTAATGGTGACAGTGGAATCATCCCGTGATTTCAACTCTAATTCTATAGTGGCATGTGATTCACCGGTTTTGATAAATTGTTCTAAATTCATTGATGCTTTCCCTAAGTAATCCAATTTACCAGCCAATCCAATACAAACAGCACACACAATAGTTGATTTACCTGTACCATTTGGTCCAATAACTAGATTCATCGTTGGACCAAAATGAAATTCAGTAAGCAAATATGACATAAAGTTCTTCAACTTGATTCTGATGATTGAGCCTGTTGCAAACTTTGATAGGTCTGGAACGTAGGTTTTCTTGAGTTTCTTTGGCAAGAAGTCGACCAGGTCAAACTCCATTGCGGAGGCTAGTCTACCAACGGCCATGGCAAAGTGCTATCAAGTGTAAATCGAGTGATTATGTCTTTAATTCAACCTGTGAAACTGTTTGTCTAGTTACCATACATTCAAACACTGATCAATGTATCACTTCCCTCACTCAGATAAAGGATAACCAAAACAACTTTTTGGAGACGCGTTTTAAATTTTTTTCTGCGGTGTACGGGGGCGTTAAAGCACTTTTAAAACTCTTGAGCTTCTGAAAATGCCATTTGGGATTGTTACTTTAGAGTGCAACCGAGATCATCAAGTTAACACTCCTTCAAAAGACCCATACAAACGCAGACACAAACACAGTCGCCATATAGACAGTAACATTCTATCAATCCAACAAATTATGGCCTCTGCTTCACCCCCTCCTGTCTCACTACCGAACTCCAGAGAAACATCGATACTGGCAAATGATACAATTCTCAACAACAACACCAGCAGCAACAACCTCAGTAATACAGCTTTGGCAGCAGACACATCAACACCTGCAGACACCAGAATAAGTAGAAACAACAATGTTTCTCTTATTTCACAGGCTGAAGTCATAGATAAAGAACTGGCTTACAAACAGAGATTGAATAGACCGTTCAAAGTGATCCAACATTTACCATTATCAAAGGAACCAGCAAACTATGAACTTTTGGATCACCCGTTGTCAGTGAAGGATAGTGCATCCTTAACAAATTCACTTATAGTTTCAAGACATAATTGGTTGTACAACGTTTTCAAGAGTGTTTGGACAAGAAGAGAACAATATATCAATGTGATATCTGATCGTAGAAGAGATAAAATGAGTAAACTATGTGATTTAAAGATGGTTGGAGGTCCCCATACTTTTGACATTAGAATATTCATCTTAAAAGACGAAGAAAAGGAAAGAAAGTATCAAGAGGATTTAGATCGGAGAAGAGAAGATAAATTGAAAAAATCAATAGTTAAAGAAGAAGAGTTAAAAAATAGTTTGTCCAAAACTCATCAAGAGCTAGAGGATATTCAAAAAAGATTATCAACCGACAAAGATGGCGATGTGACGATGCATGAATCCCCATCAAATATTACAAGCGCTGCAAATGCTACAAATGCGGAAGAACCCAAAATAAAAAAATTAACTTCCATGACTTCCAACCCTGAAAGTCCTAATGGCTACACCATGACTGATGGACCTAGTGTGAAACCAGTAGATGCAGAGGTGACACAAATCCCCACCAAAACAGACGTTGAGAATACAGCAACTGAAGCCGGAAGCATACTCCAAACTTCAGATACCAATAAACCAATGATAACAACACAGACTACCACCGAAGAACCACTTACTAAAACAGAGGCAAAAGAACACACAGTTACAATTGCAATTCTTGATGCAAGCAAGGAAAAGGACCAAAGAGAATTGTCGAAGGAACCTACAACCATTGCCACACCAGGAAAGGAAACACCGAAGGAAACTACAGAGAAATTATCAGAGACAGATACTACAAACCCAACTAAAAATAGCCCGAAAAAACCAGCTGAAGATACTATAGTGGTGGATTCTCCAGAGGTTTCAAAAACCGAGAACTCAAAATCTAACATGGCTGATCAAACAAAAATAGTTGATGTTGAACAGGCAAAAAATACTGATTCCAAACAACACAATCCGACAAAATCTGAACCTGAACCTGAACAACCCATATCTACCGAAGTTGCTCAATCTAAAAAAACGAATGGATCCAAAGAAGAGAAACCTGAAATCAAAGATGAAGTCACTGATTTTAAAACGGAAACATCAACAATAGTAACAAAATCCGAATTACAGAAACCGAACAGAGAAACAAGAGTTACCATCTCTATTCCAGCAGAACCAAAAATTGCAACAGATGAGAACTCTGAAACTTCAAATTCAACTTCGAAACCAGAAGTTCTTCCTCTTTTTTCTACACCTACATCTACTCTGACAAATGCCCCAATTGCTCTAACTCCAGCTTCAAACCCAGCAAATGCCCATTCTTCTTCTGTCACAAAACCAGCGACAGCTCCAAATCCTACATCAACTACCCCACCCCCACCACCACCTAAAACGACAAGCGATTTAATGGCAAACCCTGAGAATGCAATCATGATCCACAATTTAAACACTATTGCACGTATGGATGAACACTTAAGTGCATTGATGAAGACGGTTGCTTCTGGTGGTGCCAGCGGTGCCGAAATTGCTGAATTCCAACAGTATATCCATAAAGCTCGTCAAATGGGTGATGTTGATGGAATTTACAAAAAAATGAAAAAAGAAGAAGAAATTCAAAAGAGGGAAACTTTGAAAAATCAACAGTTGGCACTCAGTAAGCAGATTGAACAAGATAGAATTAACAAGGAAAGATTGAGGAAGGAACGTGAAGCTATGAAACTTGAAAGAGAAAGACAAAGAGCTGAAAAGGATAGACTGAGAGTGGAAAAGGATAGAACTAAAATGCAACAGAAACAAGAAAAGATTGAACAAAAGAGAAGAGAAAAAGAGGAAAAAGAAAGTAAGAGAAGACTTCTGAGAGAGGAGAAGGAAAGAGAAAGAGAACAAAAAAGATTGGAAAAACTGCGTAGAGATGAAGAAAGAGAAGAGAAACGACTAAGATTTGAACGTGCCAGAGAACAAAATAGAATCCAATTAACAGCAGAAGAACATGCTGCTTTCACAGAAAAAATTGAAAGAGATAGAGCAGAAAGAGCGGAAAAGGAGAGAATCAAAGAGGAAAAGAGAGAATTGAAAGAACGTGAAAAGAGAAGACTACTTCTTGAAAGAAAGAATGATAAGCTTGCTGTTCCGGATGATAAGCTATCTGCATTCCAAGAAAGATATGCAAAAGATGCTACTTTAATTTTTGAATATCAAGAAAACACTTCAGCGAGATTTTATATTCCAAAAGATTCAATTATTGAGATTGTCGGTGACGATGAGTTAATTGAAGAAGCACAGCCAAATCCAGAACTACGACAATCACAACCAGGCTCTGAAGCCCAACCTCAAGATGTCAAACAAGAGGATAATTCTGTTGAGATTCCCGCACCAACTTTAAAGGTCAATAAATCCAAAAGAAAGCCATACGTTGAGATTCTTATTTCATTCATCAAGATTCACAACGAATCAGAAATCACCGCATATGAAAATAGAAAAAAGCGAGAACTTGAAGGAATTCAAAGAAAGGAAGAAGAAGAGAGAAAGGCGAAAGAACTTACTGAAAAGGAAACCATGGAACAAGATCAAGTTGAAGAAATTAAATCCGGTAACAAGAAGAAAAGAAAGGCGAAAAAGAATTGGGGTTCATCAAGAAGATCAACACGTGAAACAAAAGCAGTTATTGAGGATCCTGAACTCACCCCTGAACCAGGTGAAGAAGATATCAAACCTACACCAGTATACTCAACAACTACCATCAAATTACTTGATGTTCCTGTTAAGTTTGCCGATTTAGTGAAAAACAGTGCCAATCCGCTACCGGAAGTTCAAGAAAAATTCAAAGACATACTGGCCAACGGCGAACGGTTGACCAAGAGTCACGTTTGGTGCCAGTTGGACGGTATTAAAGATGAACTACTTGCAGAGACATTGAGATTCAATTTGAACCGGTTGGATTACGTTAATGGAGGTGGTAAATTGAAAGGTAAGGCTATGTTGAAGAGAATTGTGGAAAAGACCGGATCCGATGTGGAGGTTATTCAAAAGCGTCAAAGAAGATAAGTATCAGATAAACTAATCCAATTTCATCTGTTGCAGGATATGTATATATGTATTTCAATAATGTATAATAATAATAATAGTACTATAGACAAAACAAGCTAACAATTTGAATAAACAGCGTCGATTGTCGTATAATAAATAGTTCAAATCCAAATCAACTAAAAAAATTACGTAATCTTTTTTTTTGTATCAAGGAACGTCGTGCACAAAATAATAGATTCTCTAATTATTCCCGATTAGGAAATTAAAGGTATTGACACGAAAATTTCGATCGACTTTGAAACTCCTTTGATTTGCAACCGACCAGTGTGACTTTCTTTCTTCCCTTTTTATAACTATCAATCAATTCTCAGAGTACATCAATTGATTAAAGCATATATATCGATCAATCATTGAAGACTGGCAAAATATATACTAATCAATAATGGCAACTCTAGCTCAACCAAGTGCAGCACCATCTGGTGGCTCCGCTATCTTACCAGCTATTCAAATGAACATCAACTATCATGAACTAAAAGACCAAATTAAAGACTTTTTAACCCATTACAAGTCTTCTTCAGCTGAAGTACAAAGTAAAGACGATATTTACGATCATAGAATTGATGACTTGGAACTTGATGAACAAGAGATTGGTGTTGGACCAAAATACATGCATTTACTACAAAAGATCGCCAATCGTGAACTATCAACTTTATACATCGACTTAGATGATATCAAATTATATGAAGATACTCAACTATTAACACAAACACTATCTCAATCTGTTTCTAAGAACTTAGTTGACCACATTGTGAAAAACACCCACCATTACGTTGAATTATTCTCTAGTGTGATTGATGAAATTTTACCAGAACCAACAGTCAACATATCACACAAGGATGACGTTTTGGACGTTATTATCCACCAAAGAAAATTAAGAAACTTGAGAGCAGAAAGTGAACACCTTGAAGAAATGGCCAACACTGGATTAGGATTAGACGAAAACGCAGAAAATAGAACCGACTATTCACCAAACTTATTCCCTCCACAACTAACTAGACGTTACTGCCTCTACTTTAGACCTCAAACGAGTTCAACTTTGAAAGGTAACGCTAAGACTTTGGCTGTTAGAGATGTTAGAGGGTCCAACTTGGGTCAACTGATCACCGTTAGAGGTATTGTTATCAGAGTCTCTGACGTCAAGCCAACCGTTCAAGTCAATGCTTATTCATGTGAAACTTGTGGTTATGAAATTTTCCAAGAAGTTAACTCAAGATCTTTTACACCATTAACTGAATGTACTTCTGAAAGATGTTCCAGTAACCAACACAGAGGTAAATTATTCCCATCATCAAGAGCTTCTAAATTCTCAGCATTCCAAGATGTGAGAATTCAAGAATTGGCAAATCAAGTTCCTGTGGGTCATATACCTAGAATGCTTACCATCCATGTTAATGGTGACTTGGTTAGATCAATGAATCCTGGTGATATCGTTGATGTTGCTGGTATTTTCATGCCGGCCCCATACACTGGTTTTCAAGCTTTAAGGGCAGGTTTATTGACAGAAACTTATTTAGAAGCTCAATTTGTTAAGCAACACAAAAGAAAATATGAAACATTAGGTTTAACTGAAGAAGTTGAAGCCAAGATTAATATGATTAAATCACAAGGTAATGTTTATGACAGATTGGCTTCATCCATCGCTCCTGAAATTTTCGGTCATTTGGACATCAAGAAGGCATTACTATTACTACTAGTTGGTGGTGTTACCAAAGAAATGGGTGATGGTATGAGAATCAGAGGCGATATCAATATTTTATTGATGGGTGATCCCGGTGTGGCTAAATCTCAATTGTTGAAATCAATTACCAAGATTGCACCAAGAGGTGTTTATACAACAGGTAAAGGTTCTTCAGGTGTTGGTTTAACAGCTGCTGTTATGAGAGATCCAATAACAGATGAAATGGTTTTAGAAGGTGGTGCATTGGTTTTAGCAGATAACGGTGTTTGTTGTATCGATGAATTTGATAAGATGGAAGAAGGTGATAGAACTGCCATCCATGAAGTTATGGAACAACAAACGATCTCCATATCTAAAGCTGGTATAACGACTACATTGAATGCAAGATCATCTATTTTGGCAGCAGCCAATCCTTTGTACGGTAGATACAACACTAGACTATCACCAAATGAAAACATCAATTTACCAGCTGCATTGTTATCCAGATTTGATGTTTTGTTCTTGATCTTGGATAGACCAACAAGGGAAGATGATGAAAGATTAGCAGAGCACGTTGCATTTGTCCACATGCATAACAGACACCCAGACATGGATATAGAACCTGTTGATTCTTCCACCATGAGACAATTCATTTCTATGGCTAGAAGGTTTAGACCGATTATTTCCACAGAAGTTAGCAACTACGTTGTTCAGTCATACATCAAGATGAGAAAGGATAGTAAATCTAATGAATATTCAAAGAAGCATTTTAGTCATACTACACCAAGAACATTATTGGGTGTTTTAAGATTATCACAAGCTCTAGCAAGAGTTAGATTCAGTAACGAAGTTGTTGTTCAAGATGTTGATGAAGCCTTAAGATTAATGAACGCTGCCAAACAATCATTATACCAAGATGAACAAAAAGAAATGGATGAATCACCAACTGCCAAGATTTTCAATTTGATTAGAGAAAAGATCCAAGATGAAATTAGAGGTACTGATTCTAAGATTGTTCCTGTTCAACTTTTGAAAGATGCTTGCTTGTCAAAAGGATTTACCGAAGATATGTTTATCTCTTGTATTTACCGTTATCAGGATCTATTCGTTTGGCAACTTGTTGATGATGGTGAAAATTTGGCATTGATCGCCAATGTTGATGAAGAAGAACAAGATGCCGATATGGAATTCTAATTGCTTCTTTTATTGTGCTTTTTTATGCTGTTGTATTTTTATTTCATTGTTAATAATATCTTAATGATTTTTATCGCTCTATTGATTTATTGATTAAAACAATTCTACTCTCATACCTAATTCTTTCCAGAATTTCATGCTTTTACTTTGTTTTCTTTTTCGATTATCTTCTCTGTATTTTATGCTTAATTTTATATGTACTAAACCTGTTTTTTGTATTTCAGAATGAAAAAGTCTAACTTAATAATGATTTTATTAACCTAATATCTAGTAACCTTTATATTTTTCAAAGTGTGATTAGTGTATACATGTAAATGAAACTAAATAGATGTAAAGTTATGGTAAATGTGAAAACCTACTCGTTCTTAGCTTGAACCTGTGGTTGTTGAGCAGCAATAACCCTTTCATTGAAACTAGGATCAATTTTACCAATAATCATCGGAGCAATAGATATACCAATCATAGCAAGAGTGACACCTCCAATCAATGGATATTGCATCAACAGTCCAACCAATGGAATACTATTCAACAACCCACCCTTACCACCATCAACAAAGATTTTGAAACTGATAGAATCAGCAGTGAAATTCAAATTGGTTGGTAATTTTATTAAGTTTGATAAATTATCAAAACCAGGTTGTAATTCGTAAACGTCGAGTTGGTTTGTTTCATCATTGACAATCACCTTTAACTCACTTGTTTTCTTGAATTTGAAATCAATTGAATTAAAAATTATTTTATATATACCATTTGGTAAACTGTTGATTTGGAATTCACCCTTTTTATTAAAATGGTAGTAGTTTATTAAAGCATCATCGTTAGTTGTGTCAAGTAGTAGTATTGAAGATCTTGATGGATCAAACACTTTATTGTGAGCTGGAAGGAGATCCAGTTGTCCATTTATTGTGATTGATGCAAGGATTGATGTCACTAGCAGTAGCAACTCTATTGTGTATCTGACAAAAAACATAATTATAAGATCTCTTGTTATATTTGGATTAGAACTTTCGGAACTGTATTGTTAAATTGTAATCATAACCACCCTCACTGAGCAGATAAATAACCCTTAGAAATAATGCAAATAGGATGTGTATATATTTTACCATCTCCTTTTTACTCACCAGCCACATTAATTACTTGCCACGGTTTGTATTTACCGCCACAACAAGTTGAAAATTTTGTTTTCCGTTCGCCAACTGAACGTTTCGAACGGCCCTGTTAGTTTCTATTTAATCACCATTTTGTTTCTTTCTTTCTTTCAGTCTGATTTATTGTATCTTAATGATTTCCTCTCCTTTCTTCACTCATTTACAGGAAAGGTATATATTGTAGGGTGGTTAATGCCGATCCTTTGTTTGATCATTAGATTGCCTCCCTCTACAACCTTTTCGAGATTAACGATTATTCACAGGTTATCAATACTAGTTTTATTAAAAAGAAGGTTGAGTCTTAACTTTCTTTTTATGGGATTGGATCTAACATTTTGCAAGCAAATAAAACCAAAAGAATTGAACATGTAGATAACAAAGAGACATAAAAACAAAGAATTGAATTAGACTAGTATATTAAGAAGGTAACAATTAATAATACAAAAAATGCTTTTATTCAAATATGAAACGCTTTTCTTTTTCAAAGCTAAAATATATATACAAATTATAATGCTTACAATCCCATACTCTTGGTATAATTCATTGGAGGGATATTTGGATGTTCAACTTCTTTGAAAGTTTCACATTTCATTTCGTATTCACCGGACTTATCCAATGTTAAATTAATAACGGCACCCAAGTTACCCTGAACGTCACAATAATTAGGAGCACTGAAAACAGTAATCAATCTATTCTCGTGTTCAAATTCATAACCGTTCATTCTAACTTCATGTGATCTAATAACCGCCTTCAAGTTATTCTTATCACAGAATTGCTTAGTAATATCAGGACCGAATTGAATACCAATACCTCTCTTTGACATTGATCTACCGTTGGATTCTTGTGGATCTGTCCATAGTAATTCCATTTCTATACCTGATTTTGGTGGTTGTTGGTTACCTCTCACTATCTTTCTAATGTCATCCAATGCAATGTTATCATCACTGAATAAACCACCGTGCATGACTAAATACTCTTGACCGATTAAAGTGGCAAATGGTAACGAATTGAAAGATTCGGCAAAACACTGGAAAATCTTATCACTGTATTTGAATTTACATTCATCTTCAAACCCATAAACTTTATTCATGTCATTTGTTTCATGGTTGCCTCTGTTTATGTACAAGTTGTTTGGATAAGCGATTTTCAAACAGTATAGCAATAATGCAACTTCACATGACCAAGAACCTCTATCGACAAAATCACCGTTGAATAAATAAGTGTGATTCTTACCAACTTTACCAAAGGTATTGAAAATGTTTAAAACGTCATAGAATTGACCGTGAGTATCACCACAGATAGTGATCACTTCAACGTCCTCATTTTGATATTCTTTAGTATCAGTCAAACTTCTTTTCAAGCCAAATTCAACTAGTGATGCTTCTTTCAACATTAATTTATTAACGGCTGACACAATGGCCAAAACGTACTTCTTTGGTAATTTTTCTCCTCTTTTAAATAATTCAATCATTTTTTCAATGAAGTTGCTATCTAATCCTTTGATTTCAACGTCACTAAAACTGGCTTTCTTATCTTCATTAACTATAATATCTAATTCAGGTCCACTATACCAATTTTCAACAATCATTGTACTCAAATCCAGTTGATTAATTATTGAAACTGAATCATCGACATGAATTGCCTTTTCAAATTTTATTTGATTGATTAACTTAACCAACTGTTTTTCCAGTTTAAGTGCATTAACGTCTTTGTTCTTGGTAACTTTTAAAACTATCTTAACATCACTCAATGATTTCTTGTATTCTGTGATGGCACTGTACGCAATAGCCCTACGGTAGTATGATTTAACGTAATCCTTGTTTAATTTAATGGCTTCGTTAGAATCGTTGATCGCTAACCCGTAGTTTTCTAATTTGATTTGTGCTTGGGCTCTGTTGGAGTAGTAAATTTCGTTTGGGTTCAGTTCAATAGCCTGAGTGTAAAAATCAACAGCTTTATCAAAGTTATTCTGTTTTAATTCATTGTTACCTTGGTCTTTGAGTGAGTTTGCAAGGGATATTGTTTGTTCATCGATAGCCATGTTTGTTTTTAATGTTTATGCAAGTTTCAAGTAAGTTTATAGTTATGTACAAAGTGGATCAAATCAAGTGTTTACATAGATATATATGGCATGAGCATGGGCAGACTCAAGCGGCCAAACAAATTTGACAAATTTTTTTGAGACGAACAAGTAGAATTTGGATTCTTCTCTGTGCGTGTGACTTACTTTTATATATATATATATAATACTCCCTGAAATCGGTAGTTTTACTTGATTATTTAACTTATCTGATAAACAGTTTGTATTGAAAACTGGATTGAATTCATTTTTTCTTCTTTCTTATGTATTATATATACAACTAATATCACTTCCATCACTTGACTCTAACCGAGTAATTGTCACCACTTCTAGTGATGTATCTAACATACGGATAACTTTGATAATTCAATTTAGGTTCATTGATTTTCAAGTATTTGATTTGTAAACCGGATGTAACGAAACCTTGCATTTCAAACTTTAAATTGATAGGTCTCTTTTTGAAAACTTCCAAACTACCTTCGTCGTTATGGACAGAAGGTAACAGTAATTCAGCAATCATAACGTACTCTTTACCACCTTCAATTTTCTTGAACTTCCATAGTATCACAGATTCACCAGGAATATATTTCAAAGAACCTTTGTTGTAGTGATACTTTGGAGAATCTAAATCTTCAGGAACAGGGATTCTAACTTCTAGCTTATGAGCAACGATTTTACTTTTGAAATTTGCCTTTATTTTAACCATGATTTCAAATCTTGTGTTTGAATGATTTTTGAACTTAT
The DNA here is from genome assembly GCA_030557545.1 of Ogataea salicorniae. Classification (NCBI taxonomy): domain Eukaryota; kingdom Fungi; phylum Ascomycota; class Pichiomycetes; order Pichiales; family Pichiaceae; genus Ogataea; species Ogataea salicorniae. The sequence continues at coordinate 39,565 of JAKTPI010000027.1, forward strand.
AATCAATGATAAATAATGGTCTTAGAGTATTTGAATGAACTCTATAATTCATTAATTCAAAGTCTCCATCCGGTGGAATAAATGAGACCATTTTTTCACTTTCAAATTTGGATAATCTAACACATTGATGGAATTTAACATCTTCAACTTCAATTCCTTTGTTATTACTACTGCTTGAATCATTATGCTCACCTCTAATTGAACTCAAACCACTATTTAAAAATTTATCGTTTAAACCAAGGATTAATTCTGGCATACCGCTCAAAAAAGATTTCAACTGAATCGAACCATAAATTTCACTTGATAGCATTTGACCCTTTGAATTGATTAGCATATCGATAGATTCAATGACATCCAGATAAGCTTCGTTTTTGTTATAGAATATCCCTGGAGATCTCCAGTTGATTGAATTAGTTAATGTGGATGGAGGTAATTTTGAGTTTGCTGAACTTTGGTTGTAAGAATTTGAGGATGATGAACTTCCTTTACCAACAGAAGATAAAACTTTTTCCAAAGTAAAGGATTCTTGAGTAATGTATTCTTTTAAAATCTTTTCATCTGTTATTTGTGGTATACCAAAATCCATCATTTCATCCAATAATTCATAAATTATTGAAAAATTGTCTCTAATTGATTCTTCTTCCAAAGATTTGACATAACTTTCTAAAACTTTGATTAGACTATTTAAATAGCACATAATATTGAACACGTTTGAATTGTTTCTAGTTAAAGCCAATAAATACAAATTCTTATGCGTTAGATAAATGTAATTGATACCATTATCGTATATTATTGGTTTTGCTGACCCGTCTTCGACTGTGGAACTTGTTGAGTTGTTTAGCAACAACATTGGGAATTTTTCAATTGCTTGGGATGGTATGTCACCTTTATAGTCCCTTGACAATAATGGTCTCCCTTTGTCATCCAAGAAACAAACAACAGAAACCATTGCTGATTATATATGAATTGTATAATTTGTTTAATATGTTATCAATTGTCAGAAATATATAAGATTCAAACCCATATAAAGCAATCAATTATAGAAGACAAGTCAATATCATTTAGTTGTATTCTAAACGATTAATTTGGTTCGCTCTGTTAAAAGAAATCATGTTTTGATTTTCTTTTTGAAGAGGCTGTGACGGTAAAATGTAGCTAAGTAACTGATCACGTGAGCACCCTATATAAATATATGTAGCTGGTGCGATAAGGTAATAGCAAAAACAAATGATCAAAAAATGACTGAACTATAAATAAAGGAATATAACTAGTTTGTAGCTTGACTGATTGTCATTTTTATTTGATTCATTAACATTTAACTCTCGTATTATTACATATCATCGTACATAGCTACTAAAAATGACAATCGATTCATTAATAAGTTCCCCAAAGTATGTACACATCCATTTTACTTATCATTAATTTATTTTGCTGTCTTATCTTTTGAGCCGCCATCAAGTCCAGATTTCATATAAGAGCCATTCACTTATCCTTTAAAACAACTTTCCAGTACCTAATTTTTTGCCCCTAAAACGTTTAATATTATGATACTAACATACTATTTATTTAAACATTAATATAGTTTTGATCACTCAAGATACAAAAGATCAACTTTAAACCAGAATTTCTATCTTTTAAATTCCAATTATTACTATGCTGACATTTCAATGAGGTAAGTGCTGCTCTTTTACTACTATTATTATTATGAGAATCCAATATACTAACAAGCAACTAATTGTTTTTTCTGGAACAAATTATCCACAGTCATTGGCAACTAAAAGATTTGATTTGTGCCTCTTCAACATCAAATTCAATTTATTACCCCACAAATAACCTCCTTAAAAATTTAAATTTTGACGGGACTACAAACAACAAAAAAACAAGATCAAACGACATACACCCTGATTCTATAACATCCACAACAACAAAGTTCCATACCGCTCAAAGATGTATCAAAGAGCTTGATGGTATTGTCGCTATTGGAGGTGTAGTCAATTCAGGGGTTACCAATGCTAATTTAGGAAATTGGAAAGGTTTGTTTGGGTTGTACATTGCTGAAACAGATTACACTGAAAATAAAAGCATTGGTACATTGGCAAACAATTCAGTTGCATTATATAAAAAATCAAATTCTCATTATAAATCAATAGTGTGCAATAATGATCAAGACCTGTTCATATTGGATATCTTAAACAGTGGGAATTCATTGCTAGAAACAGAAACAAAAGTTAATCTTGGATTGGCTTTAAACCATGCTTCTATATCACCTGATCAAAATACGATAATTGCTGTTGGTGATTCTTGTAAGATTTCTTTACTCCATCCCAATGAGAATATGAACGATTTGGCAAATAAAACGATTATAAATACAACTTATGACTGTGGATTTTCAACGGATTGGTCACAATCAGGTTTACAATTTAGTGTTTGCTTTCAAGAAGGTGTTAATTTGATCTATGATATCAGAAAACAAAATGATCCAATCCATGTAATTGAATCAACTAGAAGGAATGCACAATCTGGTGCTTTTAGAGTTTGTAAATTTAGTGGGGGCACTGATGATTTGTTATTCATTACTGAACACCAAAACAGGGTTCATATGGTTGATACTAGAAATTATAATAACCATCAAATTATCTTGTTACCCAAAAATTATTACGATCAAAACACAGAGACTTATGAGCAACCAATAATAAAACCGTTTGATGAAGTGACTTCCATTGAAGCAGCAGAACATAACAACAGTAGTAGCCCATCTACTATCAGCAGCAACAATAATAGCAATTTCCGCTCTACCCAACCAGAAAGAAGGCCTTTCAATGGAACGATGTTCATCAGAAGAGCCCCTATTCAACGTCAACAAGCACCTTCATCTCAACTAATAGGCGAGGAAACACAACTGCAACAGCAACAGAGCCGGTTTAGATTACAATGGCCTGAATATGAAGAAAGCCACACAAGACAGTCACGTCGTTCCGGAATGGCTCTACAACAAAACCCGGCACTAGTACATGATCAGGATGAAATAGATGAAGATGATGCTAATTTGTTTGAATATCTACATTCGAATTTGGAAATTAATGGGATGGATATCACACACAAGAATAACGTTAATAGCAACATAGAGAATTCTCTGATTATTGGATTTGAAAACGGCGGGGTGATTAAATGGGAGATTGACTCTTGGAAAAGAAGATGCTTCCCATCCTTTGAGATAACATGAAAATGCTAAAAAAGAATACACATTACATTAATTTTGGTTTTGTTGGGAGATTGTTTTAATTACGGAGTTTTTAATTTTTTTTGTACGTTTTATTTGTTTTAATGGATTTTTCCTTTATTATTATCACTTTTTATGACTTATGAATTTTACTGTTGTTTTATTGGTGAATCGAAATGTGTATACCTAGGTTCACCCTTGTTACGTTTATCCCCTTATCCTTTTTTTTCTTTCGTTTCGCTTACTTTTTTTTTCATCATTTACGGTTTGTTTATTATTCAGGCACACAATTAACACCAAACCCTCCCCCATTTTTCGTCTCTTCATCAATTTACAACAAACTTTTTTTTTTCAATCATTTAATTTACAATACAGCAAGTAATTTAAAAACTTAGTTAAGTAAAACAGGAATAAAACACAATAAACGGTTATAAAAATACATCAATAATATAATAATGAAAAAAAACACACACAGAGACCAAAAGAAGATATATATATATACTACACTGCCAAAATATTTACAAACACACAAATCATCTATAATATTGAGGTCTGTTAACGTTTAATCCATATTCATCCAAAGCACTACTCAAGTCCTCCATCGTTAAAGTAACCTTTTGGTTATGCTGTTGTTGTTGTTGCTGTGTACTTCCACCTAAACTGTTATTGGTCGTACCTTCAACTTCACCGCCGTTAACACCATCCTCAGCACCACCAGCACTGTTACCAGCACCAGCAGAACCGTTACTGCCACCGTTGGCTGCATTGTTTGACGTTGCTGTCATCAATGCTCTTGCTCTGACGTGTGGGTTTGATGAGTTGTAAACCGCAGTGTTGGATCTAATACGTGTGTATTCGTAAGCGTCTGTGGCTATATCACTGATGAATTTCTGAGTTGCTAATGACAACAACCTTCTAATTTTGAAATTTGATTGGCTTGTTTGGAATCCGTTTTTCGATAGGTAGTAATCGATAACATTATCAGGTATGATTGGTGTAAATTCTTCATCGTCCATCATTTCCAAAATTTCTTCCAAAGTTTTATCGTTTCTTGTTATTTCTGATAGGTTTGTTATAGAAGGTTGTAATTTTGTTAATGCTGGATCCTTTTCTTCATTTAATTCTTCATGTTTTCTCTTTTTCTTGCTTGTTGACATATCTTTAGATTCAGTGGTATCTGATGCTTCTAAGTCGTTGGATCCATCGACACTGTCACCGGTGACTTCGTTCTCATTTTCTTCCTCCTCTTCTTCCTCACCCATTAATTCATCAACATCATTGGAAGTGAATAATCCACCTGTTTTCGGTTCAGGAAGTTCTTCGGTTGCACCACTTTCTAGCTTTTCTTGGTCATTTTCTTGGTCATTTTCTTGTTTTTCTTCATCTTTTTCATTTTCTTGGTCATCTTCGTCATTGTCTTGGTCATCATCGCCATCGGCTTCTTCTTCTTCTTCATCATTGGCTTCTTCTTCAGCCTCAACTGTAGAAGTATTATTGTGTTCTGTAGGTTTTTCAGTAGGTATTTCTTCAAACAGGCCTTCTTGGACTTCTTTATTTGCATCACCTTGTTCAGCAGTATCTTCTTTGTCACTTGCTTCATCTTTAGGTTCTTCAGGATGAGTTTCCTCTTCAATTTGTCCTTCCACCTCTAGTTCCGATTCTTTTTCCTCTGATCCTTCTTCCTTTTCGTCTGCCTCTTGTACTTTTCCTTCCTCAACAGCACTTTGTTCTTGATCGTTAGTATTGTTTTCGACTTCTACAGCAGTTGGTTGTTGGTCTTCTTCCTCCATTTGCTTTTCAACATCAGCGGCTTCCTGAGCCCCTGAAACATCTAATTTTTGCTCTTCGTCAGACATTGAGTTATACCACTGCTGACTAATCAAATGTGTTTTTGTAAAAGTAATGAAGGTACCTGTGCTTGATAGAGACACAAATAAACAATTAAACTGTCTTGTTTTGTCTCTTTAATCAATCGTATATTATCATATTCAGTCGCACGCAATTGAGATTTTGGTGGTTGGAAAGCCTATTCCAAAATAGTCGTGTGCAAATTGCACATTTAATCGAGTATAAAAGCGTCGATCGACTTTAAAAATTATCCAACTTTTTTTGAAACTCCAAGACAAATTGAGCCACACACATTTTTTGGACAAATCCATTTTATACAAATTGCTGATAAATGGAAATGAAGCCTCTAAACTGAAATCCTTCCATTCCGATTAATAATATCTTAAAAATTGGTAAGTACAGTGACAATTGGCCCAAAAGCTATAAATTGATTAAATTCCCAAGTTAATTTATACCTTTAATTTTTCAGAAAAAAACAGAAACAATCATTTTCACAAACACAAATAATATATAATTAATTAATTAATAAATGCTCAAAACTATGAAGTCTCATTATCAATATTTAGTCATCGGCGGTGGTTCAGGAGGTGTTGCCTCTGCGAGAAGAGCTGCCAAGTATGGTGCATCCACATTAGTTATCGAATCCAAACAAATGGGTGGTACCTGTGTTAACGTTGGCTGTGTTCCAAAGAAAGTCATGTGGTATGCTTCTGATATGGCCTCCAAATTAAAGATCGCTAAGGACTATGGTTTCAAGTCTATAGACCCAGCTTATGCCTCCGACTTCAACTGGTCTATGTTTAAAGAAAAGAGAGATACTTACATCACTAGATTGAACGGTATTTACGAAAGAAACATGACCAAAGAAGGCGTCGATTACATCTTTGGTTTCGCTAGATTCTTAGAAGATGGTAAAATTGAAGTTACCCACAGAGACAACAACAATGAGAAAACTGTCTTCACTGCGGATAACATTTTGATTGCCACTGGTGGTGCACCAGTTGACCCAACTAATATCCCAGGTTACGAGCATGGTATTTCATCTGATGGATTCTTTCAATTAGCAAAACAACCAAAGAGAGTTGCTGTTGTTGGTGCCGGCTACATCGGTGTTGAATTAGCTGGTGTCTTCCATGGGTTAGGTTCTGAAACTCATTTGGTTATTAGAGGTGACACAGTGTTGAGAAAATTCGACCATATTATTCAAGACACTATTACTGACCATTACGTTAAGGAAGGTATTAACGTTCACAAGCAATCACAAGTGAAATCCGTTAAACTTTTGAATGACGGTTCCAAAAAAGTGACTTTGTCAAACGGTGACGTTTTAGAAGTTGATGAACTGGTCTGGACTATTGGTAGAAAATCTTTAATCTCCATTGGTGTTCAAAACATTGGATTGAAACTGAACGACGGTGGTCAAGTTATCGTTGATGAATTCCAAAATACAAACGTTCCAAATGTTTTCTCATTGGGTGATGTTGTCGGTAACGTTGAACTTACACCTGTTGCTATTGCCACAGGTAGAAAACTATCAAATAGATTGTTCGGTCCTCCTGTTTTCCAATCTCAAAAACAAGATTTCGATTTAGTCCCATCTGTTATCTTCTCTCACCCCGAATCTGGATCCATTGGTATTACTGAATCTGAAGCTGTTGCCAAGTACGGTAAAGATGACGTTAAGATTTATCAATCCAAGTTTACTTCAATGTACTATGCTATGAGTGAACACAAATCTCCAACTGCTTATAAATTGGTGTGTATCAAATCTTTGAACGAAAAAGTTGTTGGTTTGCACATTGTTGGTGATTCATCTGCTGAAATCTTACAAGGTTTCGGTGTTGCCATGAAGATGGGTGCCACTAAAGCTGATTTCGATAGTTGTGTTGCTATTCATCCTACATCCGCTGAAGAATTAGTTACTATGGTTTAAGGTTCCAATTGTGAATAAAGTTTAATTAAATTTTAACCATATATGTATTGTATGTAGTTTGAAAGTGAGTAAATCACCACTAATGTATATGTGTTAATAGAAAGAGATATTAGAATTAAAACATATGAGTTTGAGAAGAGATACTAAAATAAGCATTAGAAGAAGAAACGTAATTAAAAACTAATAAAAACAAAAAGTATAAAGACTGAATAAGAGGGAAAAAAAAACACAGAAAACACAACAAACAGGGTAGAAGTGAATAAGGTTCAAAGAAAACACACAAAAAACACACAAAAAACACAAACAAAAACGAACACAAAAAAACAGAGAATAAGTATATGGTAATACAAGCTTATAAACTATTAAAAGCCTGTATGTAAATCTTACACAAGATAGAAAAAAAAACATTGTCTACAAAATCATTTAATCGTTATTACCCATAACCTGCTTAACAGGTTCGCTATCGTGAACGTACAACCTGTGCTCTTGAATGTATCTAATAACAGAATTAGGCAATAGATACTGCACACTCATACCGCGTCTAATAAACAATCTCACTTTTGTTGAGCTGATATCGTTATAGATCAATTGTTTGATAACCAAAATGTTCTTTCTATGCTGGTACATTACATCGTGTGACAACAAGAACGATCTAACATCCGAACCTGTTCTTTCCACTATCAAACAACCGTAATTACCTAGAATGTGATGTAGATCCTGGTCAGCCCAAACGTTAGGTTCACCCATTGATTCGATTAAATCGCCACCGGCCAACAACATGATCTTAACACCAACTTTCTCGTTTGATGAGTGTGATTTGTAAACACCGCCTCTTTTGATGTTGATCTCTTGGTTAAAATGATCAAGAACCAATGCTGTTCTAGTGTATTTCGGTTGTAAAGATTCCCAAGCATCAACCATCAACCAAGACGACGTTCTTTCACATGCCAACTCGCACATTCTAACACGATGCGCAGCATCTGCTAAACCTGGTTTTCTGTAGTTGTCTGAAACAGGTGAATAATAACCACCTAAAACTTCAAACCTTGTTGATTCTCTAATTGAATCCAATGCCATTTCAAACATACGTAAATGTAAATAAGTGATTGGCGAGAAAGATCCACAAGCAACAATCACCAATGGGAATTTGTTTGGGTCTGATAATCTTGTTTTCAATCTATGCATAGGGAATTTGTAATCAAGCAGGTTTTTCGATTGTCTTTGAATACCATGTGGGACTTCTTCCAAATCTGCTATTTGGAAAGAATGAACCCTTGGCAGATTCGTACTATGAGAATTGAAGGACTCTGATCTTTCATGTTTTTCATTGTGACCGGAAATGTGTAAGTCTTTCAATTTAGCACAATTAGCGGCCAATGCTGATTTCACAGAGTTTGTTGTATCGTCGATTGCACTTTCGTTTGTATGTAAAGCAGTGGATTTATCATCTTCTTCATCTTCTTCACTGGAACTGAAAGGTTGTAACTCTGTTGGCTGTTTTGGAATCTTGTGCTTCTTGATTGAATTTGGGGATGTTGTTCTTGGAGGAGTATCGATTGTAAATTTAGCGTTTGCAAGACCATTTGAGCCTAATGAAGTGGGTCCACCATTTGCTGATGATAGGTCAACAACTGAAGAATTTGTTGAACGGATAGGTATTGGGTTCGATATCGTTGTTGACATTGTCTTGTGGGTTATTGGAGCATCAATTGGTTCCATGTAATCAGCTAGAACGTAACGTTGAATAGGTTGTCTATTGGGTATTAGTTTCGATGAAACTGTTGGTTCTATAGAAGGGTTTGTTGAAGGTGGTTGAAAGTTTGGATCTTGTGTTGGATCCATAGTTGCTGGTTCAAAAAAGAGATGAGTTTTGAAAATCTAATAAAGACCAACTAGAAATATGTATATATAAAAGGTGAAGCAATTAGTGACAGGGGAAAAAATCTCAATACTGTTGCTAACAAAAACAAACTCGGTTCAAATTTGTAAAGAATATTTATTTATTGTAAAAGAACAAAGAGTAGGGGAAAAAACTCAAGACATGAACAATAAAACAGGGTGTTTTTGAAAAAAAGCTGTGTGAAATGAAGTAAACAGAGCAGGTAGGTGGGTTAAATTTGATAGGTTAATTAGTCTATATATATTAATTATTATTTATTATTATTCAAAAATAAATAACACTTAACAAAAAGTCACTCGCTTTTAGAACAAAGAAAAAAAAATTGTATTTAAAATGAAAAACTTAACGGAGGCCTACAAAAGAGAAATAAAGTAAGATGTTTATGATAATTAATCTACACTACTCCATGAAACGGATGAATAGGGGTATCAGGCAGGGAACGGAGAAGGTGGAAACAGATTGGAGAAGTAAGGAGCATGTAGTGTAGTATAACAGTCTACGTCTACTGCCCGATATTATCCATGCCATCATCTCCGATCTTCGACTGTGTCGAATGGGGTCAGAATTTCTCGTCTGATTGCAACGGACGTCCGTGTACCCCAAAAAATCCCAATCAGTGGTTTGTCATATTAATCATTCTCTTGTCTTTTTTTTTATGTATATCTACTATTATGGGGAGTACCTAAGAACTCCATGTTTTGTGCCTATCTAATTAATATCCTTTTACCTTTTGTCCATGTATTTATTCCCAGTAAACCTTTTATATATATACTCATCAATTATATGTCCCACTATCTACACTAAATCTCTTATTTCTTATTTCTCCACCTCCTCTCAACATTCTTTTCTTCACCGGAACCGTCCTTGTGGTGGTGTCACACACCCCTCCTCCTTCTCACCCCCGCTTCCTTCCCCTCCCGCGGATATTGTTCCCAATCAGATACTCTTTCACCCCATTCCAATAACCACTCCCCTATTATCCTTGGAACTAGTTCAAACTTTTCGGAGTTACGAACTGGTACTTGTGAGTTTTAATTCATCAAAAGGTGAAATTAATTTCATATTCACAATAATATACACTATACTATATACGTTTTTATATATATTTAGATTCTACACCATCTTTCAACCCACTCATACTCTTCATCACCAATACTTTGGAAATATCTCATTATCTCATGCAACGTTAAATCAATGTAGTACATCTTGTTGATCTCACCACCAGTATAGTGGTTCATATTGATACCATTGATTTGTCTCTGTGGTTCAATCAATAACCCAATTTGAATCAACTTCTCCCAACAAATCAACATTAAATCTTTTGAATTATTCAAATTAGACACAATCTTAATGTTCCCAATGGTTTGCAATTGAGAGTTTAACGAATTGGTTTGACTTTTACTCAACTGTTCAAATTCATTGAACGTTATGTTGAAATTGATGCTTTCCAATGAATTCTTCAACACTTGACGTGCTGAACAGATCAACAACTTCAATTCTAATTCACTCGTTGCCTTGAGTAAACTGAAATTCTTGTTGTTGTATTTCTTTCTAATTAACAAATCTCTGTTAACAGTAGACCCTTGAATAACGTCACCCAGTTGAAGATTCTTGATGAATGGGATCACTGAGTTTTTCAAAGTATTCAAGTCTCTAACAGTATGGAAATTTTCAATAATCAACTTCCTTATCTCACTTGGCTCGTCAATTAGCTTCTCAAGATACTTGTTATAAGTTTCAATGATAGCTTTCTCTTGTTCATCAATTGAAACATCATCACCATCATCATCACTATTGTCCACCAGTAATAAACACTTTGCATGTTCACAGTATTCATCTAAACTTTTGCATTTGTTAATCTGTATTAGCCTTTGACTGAATCTACTCTTGACTCTTTTTTCTAATTGTTCTCTGACATTAGTTTTACTTGTTAATCCAATGACCACAATAGATGAAATTAAATTCGTTTCAGATGAAGACGCTTGTGAAACGTCAAACAAGTTGTACAATAGCGTTTGTTTAGAGTTGTTTGTATACCTATCAAATTCATCAATGATAAACACTATTGGCAATTGATGCTGTTTATTAGTCTTTTGTCTCTTTCTTGTCTTTTCTTCTAAATTTTCTTCCTCTTCTTCCTCCTCCTCCTCCTCTTCTTCTTCGTGATCTTCTTCTAATTTAGACCTGTCCAAGATCGACATGATAGTATTCATTGTTGCACTAGTACTCAACCTTTCAAACATCCCATCGTTACCTTTACCATCAGCAGAGAATGAATATGATGTTGTTTGCCAATCCAATTGTCTCGCTATTTCTTTGATTGCACTTTTGTCGTCACTTTGATATAATCCGTTCAATTTGATGACTAAATAATTGTCCTGGTACTTCTTGTCCAGTTCAAGCAATGCATTGTTGATCAACGTTGTTTTGCCAGACCCTCTAGGTCCAACCAATAAACATGATTTACCTTCTTGATATTGAATTGCATTATTTAGCAGTTTATAGATTTGATCGTACTCTTCTTTAAGGTTGTTCAATTTTATCGGATTTATTCCTGATGTTGATCTGTTTGATAGATGTGTCAGGACTTGTTTCTTCACTTTTTTCTCAAAAATTAGTTCATTTTTGCCTTGATCTTGTACAGTCATTGTTAACCAATGAAGTTGATTGATTTGTTACTGTACAGATCAGACGGTCTCTTGGATCTAAAATCACCTTTAGGGGCCATTTTTATATTCTGTTCATACTGCCTGAATTATATCATTACTCTTTGTTTGATTTCGCACGCCTCGCAAAATTTTGCCAAAATCCCATAAATTACGTAATCAACAATTTTACCACCAAAAAACATGATTTTTTGATTCAGAGATTAAATAACCAATTGTAAAGACTACTTAAACTCTACCATATTACTTATATTGTCCAAACACAAAAGTTGTCATCATGAAGTAAAGAGAAATAGCATCGGAAGCTTCTAGATCGGAAGCTTCCAGATAAACTTGATTTTGTAACCTGAAAGTAGATAAACTTACCAAACTCAATTGTGTGATAAATACTGAAAAGAAAAAAACGACCATTAAATAGTGTCAAATATTTACTCATCAGAATGGGTATCAAATGAGTTATTCCAAATAGCCGAATCCGGGATATGGACTAACTACAGCCGTTCTCACAACTGCCCTATGTCGTCATCTCTCGTGACATTTCGATTCTTGGTAATTGAAGAAACACATTCCCATTGACGACTTTTGTGATCCCCTGTACCATGGGAATGGGAAAGAAAACCAGCTACTAGTAAGAAAAAATGGTTTTAAAATACAAAAAAATCATAAGCGTAATTACATAAGCATAGTATACAAAATTAAAACAAAAACTCTTTAGTTGAAAACGCAGACAGTTTAGTTTAGTTGAAAACAGTACTCCTCTCAAAATCGGCAGGTAAAAGACCCCTCATTTTTCTACGTTCCACTTCATCATCACTCAAAATTAACATTCCATCTTCACCATCTGGAACTCCATAAACTATATCGTCTTCCTCACTATCTTCTTTGGTATCATCTTCCAGAACATAGTTAACTCTGGAAGAAGCAACTCTACGAGACAATCTACCACCCCAAACATCGCCTCTGTTTTCAAAATTCAATTCTTCAATGGCCTTTTGAGCTTTCCTTAATTTTACAGCATCTTTCAGCAGGTCACCCTTGAGGAATGACAGATCCTCAGGCTCCACCTCTTTTGATTTCTCTTTTTTATCGAAAGGCAAATAAATGCATTCTTTGCTGTTCCTAACACAACGGTCGCACTTTGGAAGCTTTTTATCACAACCATTATGTGCCGATCTGCAAGCGCGACAAGCCCGTGCTGAGAATGAGCCAGAGCGAGTTGAAGGTGATTGAGTAAGGGCACGGTCACGGTCACGGTCTTCATTGTCAGTATCTTTAGAGCTAGTTTGAGACTCTTCAGTGTCATCTTCATCTTCATCTTCATCGTCGCCCTCACCATCATACTCATCCTCCTTTGTCTTGGAAGGAGCAGCAGGCATTAGTTTCTTCTTATCCTTAGTTTTTTTCTGGGTTACTACGGCATTAGCCGCTTTTGAAGGACTCACGAAAGAAACATTCTTCTTGGTAGACTTTACAGGAGCAGGAGTAACAATTGGAGTTTGAGTTGGTGGTGATCTAGTTGGCTTGGTAGGTTTAGCAGGAGCACTACCTGGAGCCGCCGCTTTAGCAGTCTTTTCAACTTCAAACCTGTTGGTTTCTGCTGGTTGATTGATCGCGCGTGACGCTTGCTTTTGCAGTCTGTGTCTTTCTCTCATAGCATCTTCATATTCTGCAATCTCTTTGGCGTTTATAATATGAGCAGATGGTGGATAGGAACAATTTTTAACCTTTTTGCCAATACAAACCATACACGATTTCTTGCTATCGCAGTACTTTTTTCTCCCCATTTTGGTACATTTTATGCACGCCGTAGAGTAGACTGGAGCAGGTTTAGTATTTGGTACAACCTTCTTACCGGAAGCCATCAGGACATCAGGAACTCTTGATTTCTCGGGATTGGCGATAGAAAGTGCCGAAGCACTAACTGGTGGTGGTGGTGGTGGTGGACTAAGTGTAGCACGTCTCTTAGCAATTTTGAAATCATATAAACCTCTTCTAGATTTGGTGCTGCTAATATCATCATTATTTTGAACCGAAGTAGAATTAGAACTACTACTACTTACTGAAGGAGTGGCTGATCTAGTTTGTCTTCTTCCCGTCATTTGACCGATTGGATAGGTCCTTAGATCTTGGCTATTGTGCTCTAATTTCTCGGACAGCTGAGATTGAATCTTCGACTTTTCGAGTTGTGATTTTGCAGTTGAAGATGATGCATCACTTCCAACTGTTAATTTCTTTGCATCTATAGATGAAGGTTTAGAAGGGGAGTTTAATGAAGCAACCTTTAATTGCGACAATGATTTTTCCTTTGCAGCTTTGTTGTTCTTCATAATCTCTGAAATCGTATGTGGGTACGTTGGCTTGATGGGTGGTGTTACAGCTTCCTTGGCGTTAATAATGTTTGGATTTGGAGTCGTCTTTGCAAACTTTGAACTTATATCTGATAGACTTGGGAGTTTTGAGGTAGTTTTTGATGAATCTTTAATTTCAAAGGTAGCTGCATCAGCATTAACTTCGGATCTTGCATTTGTGACTGGTGGTGGAGGTGGAGTTGGAGGAGGTGGCAAAGGTAATTTTTTTTCGGTTTTGGTTTGATTGGTTTTTGCCTTAGTAACAAAACGTTTCTTTAACTGTGGTGGTGGGGTTGATGGTAAATTATCCTCAAATAATTCTTCATCTGAATCTAATGAAATTGGATCAGCAGGGGTACCATAATATGATCTGGTGATTCTAGGTAAAGCGTACCCAGCAGTTAGGTATGATAAACTAGCGTTTGATTCAGTATTAGCTATGTTTTTCTTCGAAGGAAGAGCAACAGTAGCTGATTCAGAAACCTTCGAATTTTCAGTTGAATTTCTTGTTCTTTTAGGGTGGTCATTAGTAGCAATGGACACAGACTCAGGAACAGCAGTTCTAACTTTTGTTAATCCTGGCTCTTGTGAAGTAAGAGACTTTGGTGGTGTAGTTATAATTTTATCAGCAGGTAACAGCTTTTGATTGCTAGTATTAGCTTCATCATCCACATCAAAGAGCCCCCTGTTGGAAAATTCTTCCACCTTATCAGATATAGTTACTCTCTGTTGCTTTTTTGGGAAAAAAAGTGAATCAGAATGCTTCAAGCTACTTTTCAGAGTAACTGGTGAAACTTCTGTACTAGTTTTGAGAATAACTGGGTTAAAACGTGTCTTAGGAACCTCAAAACTTTCTTGACGAAACACCGGCGATGGTTTGAGTAATTCTGAAATTCTATTAGGATCAGTAACTTGTCTCTTGGAAGATGACATGTTTAATTTGACAGAATTTGAAGCAGGTTTTTTATCTGTTGGGTCTGCCTCATTTTCACTTCCACTGTCGTTAACACCAGCACCAACATCAATCCTTCTCAGCTTGAAAGGAATTCTTTTAGAAGAAGCATCCTTTACCAACGACAGCAAAGATACTTTCAATGCTTCACCTGCGATATCATCAGCATCTTTTGAATTAGTAACTACAGCAGAGTCAACAATAGACTTGGCAGCATTAATCACTTCTGTGTTTGCAGAGACAATAGCTCCTTTCCCATTTTCAGCAGCAGCAACAATAGGTTCTTCGTCGTCGTTAGGATGCTTACGTTTTTGATTAGTTTTCTTATCTAGTTTCAACTTTTCCTCAGCAAACATCCTTGAAATATTATCACCTGTAGCTTTAACTTTTATCTCTCTAACTTCATCACCAAAATGCTTATTCAACTCATCACGATCTAACATGGAATTATCAACTTCATCATTAAAATATTGAACATTATTGTCCAGCAACATGTTTTCATCTTTTGATTCATCCACTTTTATAATTTGTGAGTCTGTGACAATGGAAGCAAGTGGGTCTTCGGCTATCTTAATATCGAGATCTAGTAAATCATCCTTAATAGAACTAGCAACACGGGATGATTCACCAACTTGAACCCTTCCTTTCTTACCAGGAGTAAGTTCAAATTCATTTTCCACCTTATAATCTTTGATTTTGGTTAACAAATCCATACTAACATCGCTGTCATCATCGCTTAAAGCTAAGCCTGGTCGGTTGCCAATTTCACCGACATTATCATGGAGGATCACCGAGCGATGACTGTTTGCAACAGTACTAGATTTATAATCCAAAGAATCCGAAGAGCTATCAGAATCTGAATCTGAGGCAATCAAACTTTCAATACGATTAACTTCGTCAGCATTTAACACCTTATATTCAACCTCTGGGCTTGAGTCTCTATCAAGTATACCTGTAGCTTCACCCATGACTACGGGAGTAACATTTGCAATGTTAGTAGCACCTATAAACACACGATTAGATAATCCACTTGGAGTTTTTATTACCATTAGCTTTTTTCTAGGACTTAGTTTGTTACCTTGTTGACCTTTTGAGATTGCATCCGCAATTAAAGATAAATCTGGTTCATCAAGAACTTGAAGCTTAGAGCTGTCTACTATAACTGGGTAACCATTCGTTAATTGGCTAGGAGAGTTTTCGTCAGTTTCTTTATTATTAATTTGCATCTGCATTTGAGAAATATCTACTGTCTTACTATTTGAATTTAAATGTTCTAATCTGTCCTCTGTTGTATTCTGAAGTGGTTCAAATTGGTTCTGATAGTGAGTACTGGTCTTCATCTATATATAAGTTTGAGGGTTAATCTGTATGAATCCAGAAAAGATGAAATAAATTTTTATTGGTTATTTGTTATTATGTGTCAAAATGTATGTGTATGGGTAAGTGTATCTATCAGTGAGTGAATGGGAATAGTCGTAAATATATTGTACATAACAAAGGAACCCTATGAAATGAGAATAACAACTTCTAGTTTGAAAATACAGAAAATAAATCTTGTAAATTATTCGGTTTTGTTTGAATTCAGTTCTCACTTGTATTAAAGAGCCCACGTTTGTTGTGTATTTGGTGGTGTGGGGTTGTATCAACTCAACTGATATAATGTAACCTCTATATGGAAAACGAAGACAACGGGTTTTCTATATGTGAGAAAAAAAAATGTTATAAACAAATAGCTGAGTAACTGTTGAGTAGATTCGGTATAAGTGAGTTTATTAGTACACCATAACAAAATGTTATGTAAATATCTCAAGGTTGAAATTCAGGATATGGGTCCATATTTATACTATGGTCATTTTTTTTCTGTTTCAGACCAATTTTCGTAACGCAATGATTTTGGCTAGATTTAGTCTGTCAATATAAATAACGTGTCATTATTCCTTTTTTGTTTTATTACTCCAACACGACCTTTGTTTGATTCTTTCCAGCTCCTCCTCAAGCGATTATTATAAATCATTTTGGTAAGATATAGTCTAGCTTCATAAATGATATATTTGATTGCTTATCCTTTAAAACACAATTATAACAGCATCTTGTAAAATCAAGTATAAAGAGTTGACAAAAATGACCACATCAGAACAAGGCCCACTACCGGAATCAGTTCTAAACCTTCTACAAAACACAAATTTTATACATCTCGGTACATGCTTAAATAACACCCCACATGTGTCGTTGATGAACTACTCGTTCATTAAACCATCAGACACATTTGAATCACAAGACAAGACCACCGAGTCAACAACTGCAGACTACTATATTTTAATAGCTACTCCAAAAAACACAAACAAGTATGAAAATTTGACTAAGAATCCACTTTGTTCAATTTTAGTCCATGACTGGACAACTTCGTCTTCATCATCATCTTCGTCTGATAAGCTACTAAAGATGCTAATGGACCTGAATCACAGTGAATTGAGTGAATTAAGTTGTACTTTGACTGGTCACGTTGCTAAATTTTTGAATGATGACAATGAAAAAGAATTGTTATACTACAAGAATTTGCATCTTGCAAAGCATCCTAATGCCAAATGTTTCATTGACGGGGATAATGTTGCTTTAATCTTAATTAAAATTGATGGTTCTAAGGTTGTTGATTCCCATAACAACATTTCCCAATATAAGTAAAATAAAGTCAAGTAGCTTAATTGATGTATTCTGCAATTCTTTTACCTCTTTCTACTTTATTATTCTTTATTTATAATTATTTCAAGTTATTACGAATATCTTACTTTTATTTCTCACATCATTATCGCATAATCTAAAATTATAGTTCTACTAAAAAAGTAAAGACTCAAAAAAATGAAAAATTTACCTAATTCCCCTTTTTCAATTGTAAGCACATAAAGGATAGTTGAATTGACTAATTACCTTCTGAACCGAAGTCATTGGTAAATTCAACGAACTTATCTAGATCCTTTTGATTAACAGTTGGTTTATTGGTTTTAATAGCTTTAATAAAGTCTTTGATTCCCAACTCAGGTTCCTTCAACTGTTCGCCATCCAGTTGCAACCAATTCATCTCGATGGCATCTGGATCACCAGGCGAACAAGGCGTAAACTGTTCCATCTCTTCTCCAGTTTCCCCACTAACCCCAATCAATTTCTTGAAATGTGTAGCGGATTGAATCTTTCTAATTGGTTGCATCAATGCATCTTTAACAACAACGGCAACATCATGACCAGAGTAACCGTCTGTCATCTCACCCAATGTTTGATAATCCGATGTTGTCAATGAACATGGGGTCTCCTCAATGTTCAATTTGAACATATCCACTCTAGCTTCTTGATCTGGCAATGCAATATAAATTCTTTTTTCAAATCTTCTTCTAATGGCACTGTCTAATTGCCAAGGAATATTGGTGGCACCTAACACTAAAACACCATCAGAGTCATTACCAACACCATTCATTTGAACCAACAATTCTGTTTTAATTCTACGAGAAGCTTCAGATTCACCTTCACCTCTAGGACCACACAATGCATCCACTTCATCAATGAAAATAATTGATGGTTTTTGTTCTCTTGCCATTGTGAACAATTGCTTGACTAATCTTTCAGACTCACCCATCCATTTACTGACCAAATCAGAAGAAGACACTGAAAAGAAAGTTGAGTTTGATTCTGTTGCCACAGCCTTTGCCAAATAGGATTTACCAGTACCCGGAGGACCATATAACAAAATACCACTGACAGGTTTGCGCTTACCTTTGAATAAGTGAGGGAACTTGACAGGTAGAATAACAGCCTCTTTTAAAGCATCTTTAGCTAATTCCAAACCTGCAATGTCATCCCATGGGACGTTTGGCTTTTCACTCAAAATTGAATTTGCCAACGCCCCTCTAAGTTTCTTATTATCTTGATCGTCATCATTTTCATCGTTTGAACCGTTGGATTTCTTGTTTTTAACTGAACCAGATGTAGCACTAGCTTCACCGGTTTGATCTTGTTGTGTCTTTTTATCTAAATGTTCTTTTAATTGCTCTGCTCTTGAAAGATACTCAGTAAATTTAGACCTTATTGTCTCCTTTGATTTTGGGTTTTTCTCGTATTTTAAAGCTAACATGAGGTAATCTAAACCGTTATAGTAGAGTTTGTAAGCTTCATCGTACTTACTATTACTATCGGCTTCAATTGCCTTCTTAACTAGTTCAACACCTTTATCTAAAAATTCACTTGCACTTGACATTTTCCCTATATTAAAAATGTTTTTTTTTTTTTTTTGATTGATTCTTTTGTTTTATAATATTCCTGAAGATTGGAAGAAGAATGATGACCCTTTTGTCTGAATTTTTTGTTTTTCGGTTTTGTTACTGCTTCGTAATTGAATTATGCATATATGATTAAATGAACCTCAATGGACTAAGATAGATAAGATGAGATTATTCAGATTAGTGTCGGGTTCACTCACAGTTTATAGATTAGGAAGTTTAAAAGAAACGGGGCCTCCACGCTGTTACTGACACTCTTGTTTTAATTGGCAGCTTTCCAGAAAGAGATTTTAAAAAAACACAACACCCTAACACAGGTAGACACCATTGCCCAGAGTTGCATTTATTGTTTCCGGGTAACATTATATTTTGTAGCAAAGAATCTTCCGTTTCTGCAAACAGGAATACTTTTACACATATCACAGTTATTTTGTATATTTCCCGTTTGAGAGGTTGCCGGCACCTAATCAAAATCTAAACCCCGAATTATCTGCTATTAATTTTAAGCACATAAACAAACGGCCTTTCGGGATAATTAATCTAGTCTAGCACAGAGAGGAATCATGGCGCTGAAGCTCGTAATTTTTTTTCTCGTGTGTGCATGAATAGTAAGTGTACCTTTACACACGGATTTATGCTCCCTATGTATATTATATTTTAAATCTATAAACCAAACGATCAAAGTAACATTTCTTATCTACATCAACCTTGATATTTAGCTAGTAGTCACTTTATAGTTGGACGACCTTTATAATTTTTTTTTGTATTTGTTTTGTTGTTTGCTCTGTTGATAACCTAGGTGCCAAGAAACTACAGTAGAAATTAGGAAATGAGGTTTTAATTGGAAGGTGGTGAACGTCACGTTAACATGTCGATCTTTCACCTGAGTGAATGCAATATTTGCACGGCACGGCAAGGGCAAGTCGCCGTTGGATGGAGGCGCTTACGGGGAATGGGGAACGAGTGAGGTACAAGGTGCGGGGGGTACCGTCAAGAAAGCTTGCTGGTTTGGTCTTTTCTCTTATTCACTTTCAAGTATTAGTAGTTACCCTGCCGGGATTAGTCGGGCAACTTGCATCAAGAACGACCAGGCTCTCCGCGGGGAAGAGGGAGGGAGAAGTGGTGGTGGTGGAACCAATCTTTATACCCCGTGGTGCCAGATCCATTGGCAAATCTAAGGGCCATAACAACAACAACAGCTTCCGCGCGTTGTATGGCTACGCT
>JAKTPI010000027.1:59930-137743 GCA_030557545.1 Ogataea salicorniae
GGGGGGGGGGGGGGGGGGGGGGGGCAATCTAGCTGACCTAATTACTGACCTCAGCAACCTCTTCTATCCTATTGTTATTTTTATTGATTACTTACGTAACTAATGCCAAGAAGTTTTTAAGTTTCTGTTTGCATGGAACTTTTTTTTTTTTTTTGGGGTCGGATTCGTTTTTTGGTTCAATTTATTATATTGTGATTGTCAACATTTTATGATGGTGAAAAATTCGTCCGTCCGAAGAAAGAACAACATAAGATGCTCCAGTATGTTGGTGTTACCAAATAGCCAATGGTGCGCTGTCATTGCTGTTCCAATCTTGTATTTCCCCCTCCCCCCCCCCACATTTCCCTCTATCCCGTATACATATATGTATACTAATCAAAAAGACATTTATACACAGATATATATATATCCAATACAAACGAGCCTGTAGCCCCGATGACGAGACGCTCACACTCGTAAAAAAGCCATCCATCACCTTTTAAAATCCCCCTTGTTTTACCACCTCACCTCCTCCTCCGGCTTCTTCAACTTCTCGTTTTTCGCCAATTTACTTTCAATTTTTGCCTCACTGCTGCCCTCGTCTCTCTCGTCTCTCTCTCTTCCTCCCTCTCTCTTCTCTTTCTCTTCCTGCTCTCGTTTCTCTTGTCGTAATTACCCACCCACCGTTACAAATAACGGCTCTTATCAATCAGCTCGTTTTAATCTCGTCGTGTTAAGTTCCCCCTCAATATACTTCTACTTGCTCTTGCTATCTGACTAGACAACAAACACACACACACCCTTGTTTTCCATTCAAAAAAAAAACACCACCCACCCAAACAAACTTCACATATAAAGAAGAAACTGACAATTAATTACATAAACTTTTGATCAACTCAGTTGCAGTTTATAATTATTTAATCAACCGTCCCACCTGTTTTCTTTTTTTTGTATTCTATTGTTTAATACCCATTCAGTTATCATTTTCTAATATATTCATATTACAAACATAATATCAGAATTCAATTGAGGCAAACACACCAACTAGCAACAATAACAATTACATTAATATATAATATTGTTTTGTTTTCTTTATCAACTTAAGTAGTAATCTATATCAGAAATAATTATTCTGGAATAAAGGAAAATGTCATATCAAAGATCAATAGCAAATAGTAACAATCACGCCATGTCAGAACGTAACCATTTAGATGAACTACTAGAAGCTGTTAAAAAGGAATTTGAAAACGTTTCAAGAGAAACTACTCTATATAAAGAGCATCACCATGAATATGAATTGAAAATTAATCAACAACATCAAGAATTAACAAATATCAGAAACACTGTTTACGAACTGGAACAAGCTCATAGAACTATGAAGGAAGCTTACGAAAAGGAAATTATGAGATTAAAGCAAGACCTGGAAAATAGAGATAGAATGTTACAACAACAACAATCAATTCAACAGCAACAACAACAACAGCAGCAGCAACAACAGCAGCAACAACAACAGCAACAACAACAGGCCCAAGCTCAAGCTCAGGCCCAGGCTCAAGCACAAGCACAGGCCCAAGCTCAGGCTCAAGCACAAGCACAAGCACAAGCTCAGGCTCAGGCTCAAGCTCAAGCACAAGCACAAGCACAAGCACAAGCACATGCACAAGCACAAGCTAAGGGTCAACAATCTTACCCACAAACTCCACAACAATTGCCTCCACCTAATTTGAGTGGTTCTCCAGTAGATGCTAGAGCTGGTTTCATTGCTGCCTTACCTCAAATCAACTCCAGACCAACACAATCTGGTATCTCAGGTGCTGCTCCAAGACCAGAACTGCCACAAGTCTCTTTGTTACCACCTCCACCAGCTCAAAGTGGTAGTGCATCCTCTACTCCATCTGCTGTACCTGTTACAACCGCTACAACTGCTGCTACCGGTTCTACTACTGCCGCTGCTCCATCTGCCGCTACCACTACAACAGCTGAATCACAATCTGACTCTGCTACCCCAGCTACTACAACTACCGCATTAGTTAAGACTGAAACCGATGACGTCACATACCAAAAGAAAGTTCAACACAACAAGCCAATTCCTGCATTCTTGAAAGATTTTGATTCTTACAACTCATTACCTTACAAAAAGCAACACTCTGAATACTATACCGTTTACAATCCAAAAATACCTAAGAAGGTTGATGTTGCATTAGTTCATTCGTTCGATCACACCTCAGTTGTCTGTTGTGTTAGATTCTCAAAGGATGGTAAGTTCTTAGCTACTGGTTGTAATAAATTAACGCAAGTTTTCTCTGTTGAAACTGGTGATTTAGTTGCTAGATTAAGCGACGAATCTTCAGCCTCTTCAAATGGTTCTTATGATACGGATACTGGTGATTTGTACATCAGATCAGTTTGTTTCTCCCCAGATGGTAAATTCTTAGCCACTGGTGCCGAAGATAAAATCATCAGAATTTGGGATTTGGCAACAAGAACAATTGTCAAATACTTGAAAGGTCACGAACAAGATATTTACTCTTTGGATTTCTTCCCTGATGGTTCAAAATTAGTTTCTGGTTCTGGTGATAGAACTGTTAGAATCTGGGACGTGTTCACTGGTCAGTGTTGTTTGACCTTATCTATTGAAGATGGTGTCACCACTGTTGCCGTTTCTCCAGATGGTAAGTTGATCGCGGCTGGTTCATTAGACAGAACTGTTAGGGTTTGGGATGCCAATCAAGGTTTCCTTGTCGAAAGATTAGATTCTGCCAATGAATCAGGTAACGGACACATGGACTCTGTTTACTCTGTTACTTTCACTCATGATGGTAAAGAAATTGCATCAGGTTCCTTGGATAGAACTGTTAAATTATGGTCATTGAAGGATTTACAAAAACAACAAGCTTCCAAATCAAACTGTGAAGTTACATACGTTGGTCACAAGGATTTCGTTCTATCTGTTTGTTGTACACCCGACGGTGAATTCATTTTATCAGGTTCTAAAGATAGAGGTGTTATAATGTGGGAAAAGGCCACTGGTGAACCATACATTATGTTACAAGGTCATAGAAACTCTGTTATTAGTGTCAGTGTCTCCCCTGTCATGAGTCCAAAGAGAGGCGTTAATGGTTACTTTGCCACTGGATCAGGTGATTGTAAAGCTAGAATTTGGAGATGGGAGAAAGTTGCACCTGGTTCTTAGTTGAAAATACCTCTTGATTCTGTAGCTTTTTAACCTTTGTATTATTTTTTGTGCTTTTTTTCTTCTCCCTATTGGTCTTATCCTTCATTTTTCTGAAATTGTCAGGAATTTAATCGATACTCAATAGTTCTATTTTTGTTTTTGTTTTTATTTTTTTTTGTCTTACTGTTTGCGTTTTTTATGATTATTATTTTTTTTTGTTTGAGTTTTATAATAGTGTATTTTTGTTCTGAGCGGGATTCCCTTGTTTATTTAGTTTTATTTATGTTTATTATTATTTTATATTTAGCTTATACTAGTGTGTTTTTGCCATTCCAATTCCGTCCCACGCCGTCAGTTTACTTGTTACGAATTCTTCCTCACATATGCTCCAGTTGTTCATTGATTTCGTTTTATTCATTACTATATTTGTCCTATAGTCTGTGTAGTTTTCTATATATCTTTTTTTTGGTATACTTTGTACTTTGTTACCATAAATTTACAACTCATGATTGACTGTAACGTACTCTAAATGAATGAAGTAAGGCTGTGAACTCAACGTTTTCGTGTGTTCTTTTTTTTTATATATACGAGCAACACGTACAACTTTTTTCGCTCACCTTTCGAAAAGGTTTCAAAACTTTGAGTAAGCAGTCAAATTGGTTTGAATCTAAATTAATACCCTTTGGCTTTTACAAAAACAAATACATTGCTAACAAAGCAAGATACTAATTGACAAGACTTCTATTGCAATCAAATGTCTGAAATTTACTACGCTTCCACTACAGCACCTGTGAACATTGCCGTAAGTACACTTTATTTAAGAAATAAAAATATGAATAAACTAGTCCAGAAAAAAAAATAATGAATAGCTTTACTAACATTTTATATTTTTATATCAATAGACGTTGAAATACTGGGGTAAAAGAGATAAAAACTTGAACCTACCAACCAACTCTTCTATCAGTGTTACGTTATCACAAAAGGATCTAAGAACATTGACAACAGCATCATGTTCCGCTCAATTCGAATCTGATATCTTGTGGTTGAACGGTGAACAGCATTCAATGAAAAACCCAAGAACTCAACAATGTTTGGCCGATTTAAGAAACTACAGAAAGGAAATGGAAGCTAAAGACGCACAATTACCAATTTTAAGTAACTTGAAGTTACACATTGTCAGTGAAAACAACTTCCCAACTGCTGCTGGTTTAGCGTCTTCAGCTGCTGGTTTCGCAGCTTTGATTTCAGCAATTGCCAAATTATTCAAATTACCTCAATCTCAGTCTGAATTAAGTAAGGTTGCAAGAAAGGGTTCTGGATCAGCGTGTAGATCTTTATTCGGTGGCTATGTTGCCTGGGAAATGGGTGATGAAGTTGATGGATCAGACTCAAAAGCTGTTGAAGTCGCTCCATTATCCCACTGGCCTGACATAAAGGCATGTATATTGGTTGTTTCTGATGATAAGAAAGATGTTCCAAGTACCAGTGGTATGCAATTAACCTTCAAGACTTCTGATTTATTCAAGCATAGAGTCGAAGAAGTTGTTCCAAAGAGATTCATTGAAATGAAGAAGTCAATCACTGACAAAGATTTCCAACTTTTCGGTGAATTAACAATGAAAGATTCGAACTCTTTCCACTCTGTTTGTTTGGATTCATACCCTCCTATTTTCTACTTGAACGATACCTCAAAGAGAATCATCAAGTTAGTCAACTTATTGAATGAAGCTGCAGGTAAGATTATTGCCGCTTATACTTTCGATGCTGGCCCAAATGCTGTTATTTACTACGAAGATAAAAACGAAAACGTTGTTTTAGGATTATTACATAAGATCTTCCACGGTTTAACCGGATGGGAAGGTAAAGTTGACTTATCCAAGTTGGAAATCTTGGATACTTTCCCTGTTCATTTGATTGATGAATCTTGGTCAACTGGTGTTTCAAGAGTCATTTTAACTGAAGTTGGTGAAGGTCCATTAGATACTGATGAAGTTTTAGTTGATCTTTTGACAGGTTTACCAAAATCCAGTGCTTAAATATTCAATTTAGAGAGTTTTCTGTTTTTTTTTGCTTTGGTCGTTTGCTAAGTTTATATAAATGACTCGTATATAAGTTTATTTCATTGCTGTAATTTTATAAAATATTTTTAGCTGCTTGTGATATTAGCAACCACAAGTATATAATTCTAGATAAAAATCGTCTGTTTTTCATAAATTTCTTCAAGTCTAGAAAGATCTGCAAATCCTCAAATTGGGCAGTCAAATCCGATAATTTAGTGAAATCGCCTTTCCCAGGCGCGATTGCTAACGTCTCTCGATAAGAACGGCTAGGCCTATATAAAGCAGTATAGAGTAGCAAATTTAAATTTGCAGCTCTTCTTTCCCAGTAATAATTCTCTTTTTTGCTATAGATCACCAATTGATTATAACAAATTACTAGACGTCAATTTAAATAAACAAGATAGCAAAAGAATCATGACAATTGGTAAGTTCGTCACATTAAATAATGGTATCAAGATGCCATTCATGGGGTTAGGTACCTGGGAAATCAGAAATGCGTCTGTTGTCGTTAAAGAAGCATTGGACGTTGGTTTTAGATGTATCGACACTGCTGTTTTATATGGTAACGAAAAAGAATGTGGTGATGGTATAATGCAATGGATCAACGAGGACCCAGCCAAGAACAAAAGAGAGGATATTTATTACATCACCAAATTATGGAACAATCAAAACGGTTACAAAGCCGCTACAGCGGCCACAAAAGAGTGTATGGAAACAGTGAAAGATTTGAAGTACATTGATCTATTGTTGATCCATTCTCCATTAGAAGGTAAGCAAATGAGACTAGAAACTTACAAAGCAATGCAAGAAGCCGTTGATGCCGGTATTGTTAAATCAATCGGTGTTTCGAACTATGGTATTGATCACATCAATGAATTGTTGAATTGGTCTGAATTGAAATATAAACCAGTTGTCAATGAAATTGAAATCTCACCATGGTGTATGAGACAAGAATTGACTGATCACTGTAAAAAAATGGGAATAGATGTTATTGCTTATGCACCATTATCACACTCATATAGATTGAAAGATCCAGATGCTGTTAAAATTGCAAATTCAAAAATGGTTTCTCCTGCACAAGTTTTAATCAGATGGTCTTTGGAAAAGGGTTATATTCCTATTCCAAAGACTAAAACACTATCTAGATTACCTCAAAATTTGGATGTTTTATCGTTTGAGCTATCAAGTGCTGAAGTTGAACAACTAGACCATCCTGAAGAACATGATCCGTCTGATTGGGAAGTTACCACTTGCCCGTAAAAAATTATGGAGAGGGAAGTTTATTATTTAAAAATTTATTTATTTTACCTCTTATCTTTCTTGGAAATATATTTATGGCCAGCTTATAATCAAAAGTATACATGTTAAATTAAAATTAAGCTCGATCATTTCATCTTCGTGCAAAGTTAAAAGTTGAGCCTCACCACCAAATATATAAGCTGAAAATTACAAGAAAAAAATTTTCGAGATAAACTTGAAAAACATGGAGAGACCCATTAAACCGTCAAACTATAACGTTATACTACTCATCTATATATTTATCTCTAGAACCATGACAAATCAGTAATAAGTAAAAGACTACTATTTCAAAAATGTCCGACGATGAAGTTTCCTTTAACGGTGATATGTTTGAAGAACCAGAAGATTTCAGACCTCCACCACCAGAAGCTCATTTCGTCAAATACGAAAGAAAATACAATCAAAAAGAATCTCAGCATGATATCAGTGAAATAACTCTAAGATTGGTTGGAAAATCACCACTATGGGGACATTTACTTTGGAATGCAGGTATATATACCGCTAATCACTTGGAAAAACATTCCACTGAAGATATAAAAGATAAAGTTATCATTGAGTTTGGTGCAGCTGCTGCATTACCGACATTATTGTGTGCTTTAAACGGTGCAAAGAAAGTTATTAGTACAGATTACCCAGATAACGATTTGCTTGAAAATATACAGTATAATGTTGATCATTTAGGTTACGAGAAGGCTAAAGAAATTGTTAGTGTTGAAGGATTTATATGGGGTAACGATACAACTGAAATTAAAAAGGTTTTAAGAAAAGATTGTAACACAGAAACGGCAGATTTTTTGATAATGAGTGATTTAGTTTTTAACCATTCTGAACATCACAAACTACTGAGATCTTGTAAGGATTTAATCAAGCCATTGAATGCAAACGGTGATAAGAGATCTGGTGGTAGATGTCTAGTTGTCTGGTCTCCACATAGACCCACACAAGAAATGATTGACAACGATTTCAAGTTCTTTAGCGATGCTTCTGAGATGTTTGATTTTGATGTTGAATTTGTGGAGATGACTCATTGGGATCATCCTATGTTCCCAGATGATCCTGCTGAGACAGAAGAGGTTAGAAAGAGGGTGTACTGCTACACACTTCACCCAACTTGGTAGAGTTTAGCTAATAGCTTACATAATAATATTAAATAGACGCAAAGTGAACTCTTACAGCTTACAAAATCTCTAGACGCGACCAATTTCCTCATTCAGAAAAGTAATTAACTGCATTGATATCAAATAAAAAAACCAGCCACTTTGTCTTCTTTTTTGGTAACACCTTCTGTACGGCACGCTCAGTCCTTGTTCTCCATCTTTTAAGATCAATGCTTCTTTGTTTCACCTTATCAAACTTTTCTATATTTCTAAGATTATTATATTTTGATATCACATTGCACCACATAAAATAAGATATATTCGGGTTCAAATTGCCATCAAATAGAAACCCAACAAACAACTAAACAAAACATCCACGATGCATCCAAGATCACCAGAACAAGAACACGCCTTGAGACAACCATCAACTCCGACATCCTCTTCTCATTATACAAACTCCAGCAAATACTTGAAGACACCTTCTACTGGATCCACTCAACATAGAAGTCATCCATATACCCCTAAGACTCCTCATCATGGTAGTGGGGCAGCTGGTGCAAAGAAACAACTTTTATCTCCTATTGCTCGTCCCCATCAGCAGCAGCAACTGCAAACGCCAGATCAAACTCCAAGACATAACCGTAGAAAAGAATTAGCAGACGCTATATCGTTTGGTTCAACAACAGGTCCTAAATTGAACCATGGAAGTGTTTTGTTTCCATTAGCTCATTCTACTGTTGGTTCAGGCAGAAGACTGTCAAACGTTTCGTCATCATCTACATTGAGTAACAGTACCAATAGACTCAATTTATCAAATCTGGATTTGAAAAATTCTTTTAAAATTGATCTAGAAGAAGAATTAGTGTATTCCTCAGAAGAAGAAACAAACAATTTGACCAAAATCACCAAGAAACTTGAGTTTGATGTTCTTTCTGCACCTTCTACTCCAAAGGGACAAATCATGAATGAACAGATTGCATATGATTTGAATATTAAAGAGGTTAATAAAGATGATTATGATTTTGAAACCAAAATAAGTAGAAAGGGGTTGTCAAATCCATTCATTGATGATGGTTCTTCCAGGCCAAGTTTCCCTAAAGAGGATTACTCAAGATTTGAAAATGAAATAGAATTGATTCATTCAAAAACTGGGAAAAAGATTGTTCAACAACTAGATGATTATCAAAAGTCAATCAAACCGAGAAAATTGGTGTTTGATGGTGCGGATGAAGATGGTGCTGATATTGAATTAAGTGCCCCTTCTACCCCAACTAATAAGATTCAATTGAATCCATTAAATGAGAACTATGACCATTTATCCGGCGATTTGAATGATGGTGAACTGATAAGGAAAGAAAAAATCAAGAATCCGTTCAAAGTTCCAAACAAGCAATTTGCAACCAGTTTGGATTTCAGCAATAAGCGTAAAATGGGGGCTTCTAGTCCTTTCATTTTTGGAGATTTAAATAACAACCTTAATGAAGATGGTGATCAGGATTCTCTTCTGAAGAAGAATAAGGTTACAAATGTTGAAGAAATGACGGAGGTTGTTTATATTAATAACAGAAATGGTGAAAAGTTGGTCAAGAAGATGGACGACGAACAGTTAAAGATTAAGCCAAAGAAATTAAACTTTGATAATTGTTGATTTTTTTTTTCTTTCATATTAATGATTGTTCTCTGGTATGTATTTATTTATTTTATTTAG
The DNA here is from genome assembly GCA_030557545.1 of Ogataea salicorniae. Classification (NCBI taxonomy): domain Eukaryota; kingdom Fungi; phylum Ascomycota; class Pichiomycetes; order Pichiales; family Pichiaceae; genus Ogataea; species Ogataea salicorniae. The sequence goes on from JAKTPI010000027.1 coordinate 69,249, forward strand.
TGGTATTGTTTATTTATATGTTTTTATAAGGTTATTTGTATATTAGTTAATAGTATTCCTAGTTATTCGAACATTTTTTTTTTGTTAAATTTAATTATTCAGAAGTTCAGTAAATATTATTTACGACAATCTTGGTGTTATAGACTACGAATGAAAATCCCCTCCTTAGGAGTAGAAGTTTTTTACCAACTTTTTCTTTTGGCGCCACTGGTTTACAGTACTATTAATATGTAATTTAACAACACAACGAAACATAAAAAAATAATATTACTAGTTTTTAATTTTTTACAACAAAATAACCAAAAGAAAATGACTAAGTTCAATAAAAAATATAGTCAGAATGTTCTAGCTGTACTATGTCTGCAACAAAATTCAACTTTATTATGGAACCATAATAAATCAATACTACAGGCATTGCAAATTCTCTAACAACCTGCGGATAAAATCTTCCAACATTTTTCTAAGAAAAGAGTATTTTTTTTAAATTTTAGATCTACACATATATAAAACCTATGGTTTCAGAAAAATGTAATATTTTGTTTTTTCGGTCATTGGATGCATTCGCCTCCTAATTAAAAATAATTTATTAAAATGTTAAAAAGTGATTCAATCTTAAACTCTGCAATGTACATCAACAATTGATCTGTGCAGGCGTGTAATCATTGGCGATTATTTCGGCACCAGCAAAACAGCTTTCAATATTTGTTTTTTCAAAGCTTTTAGAGAAGAAAATTTCCCATTATAAAATGGTTTATGTAAAAGTAGATGACGTATTTACTTTATGTTTATTATAACACGATAAGTACTACAAAGCCTAATATAGTTCTAATCTGTCACATGATCTCCCAATATACAATTCAAAGCGGTAGCAGAGCACACCGGCTCACACCCCAGAAACAGCGTCGATCTGTGTCTTTTATTTCAAAAAGAACACACATCGACCGAGTTGCCGTCGTATAGAACCGACGCGACGTACCCAAAATGACCGCCACGAGAGAGCTTTTTCCCTTACACTTAGAGCTTGAAACATCCCATTTTCATTTTAAAAGCCAATAAAAATAGTTGGCTATCTGCATATTATCCAACTTCTCCCCGCTCCTAATTATTAGAATCTATACAGATCATAGGTTGTTTCTAATTAAAAATATTAGTTTAGTCTATTAAGTGTATCAACTAATAGTTCTCTATTTATAACTATAGTTTCCTTTTCTGCGCATGTGTCTCTATGTTTCATGTGACAGTTCTTAAAACTTGATTGTGTGTTATTGTGAATCATGGTATTACTAATGTTTTAATTAAGGATTTTCAAGAATTTCTCCTCCTCTTTTACAACAGACAGTTTAATTTTTTTAAGTTCCCTAATTAGAAATCATAAAGGGCGAGAATATTATGCTGTTGGTGCTCGCTTGACCACCAACCAACCCATCAAAACAAAAGGCATGATTATTTTTTAAGAATACCTCGAACACTTAGTGCTAGTGCAGTACATCTATTTCAAATCCGGGCTTGTTAAAATAATATGTAGTCGACAGGGGTCCCAGGGTCAAACGACGGTTCCCGACCCTATTTAGAGTGATTGTTATTATCTTTTAATATAGTGAATGTGTTTATGGGCCCCTATCCTTGATCTGAAACACAAACACATATATACACACTTTCCAAAGTCTTGGCAGATCTGAAGAATACACACATCTCAACTCAACCATGTTTTATAGTTTCATCTTTGAGTGGATGTTCGCTTAATTATTTTTTTGACCCCTGTCAATCATATAGCTAAAAAATGTTTGACTTTATAGAATTGTCTATATACCCTAGTGAACAACAAGTAATCTGACAGCTAGAATTGTAGTTTAAAAGCGTGCAAAGATTTAAGGATGGTTATAACTGAGACGATTTATTATTTCCTAATTGGGATAAACTTATATTGGATTCTTCAAAACTCCGTAACACGCCCTTTTCACCGCCCACAACGCCAAAGTATCTACAAGTTAATAAGGTTTCAATACATTGCTGAATTGCAAACAACCACTAGCCGAACCCTTGTTAACTTGAGTCAAAAACGAAAAGTGTCAAAAATACGGGAAAGGAGATGTTCATTTATGAATATTCTGTTTCCGAACACCAACTCACGCACACATTTCGAAAGAGCTTTAGGTACAAAGACCTACATATACCTTAAGCTGATTGCATGCAGCGGTATCATGCACTCTCTCTTAGTATGGGTATCCAAATGAGATCTAACATATCACAAGAATGTCTGTTGAAATATATACAGAACAGTAAAAAATGTTCGTTGCATACTCTGTTTCAGATCAATATCGAGACTAAAACTATTACAAAGATTCTGACACAATTATCTTTAATGAAAGCTGATCTAATAATCCCCTGTCCCCACAAATAGGTTATGATTTTTATTTATTTATTTATTCATTATCGATACATTTAGTGCTTGACAGTTGCAAAATTGCGAAATTTCATGTACGATGGGTCATTTTGGCCTTCTCCGAGATGTTTATTACTACTACTATACTGTAATTAATAGCGGAAGTCAAGTGATTTGACTCGAACTCACTCACTCACCCTCCTTTCGGAGAAACTTACCAAGTGAAATGCGAAAACAATACACAGCAGATACGATACGTGAACATGCAAATCTTTTTAAATGAGCTCCCCACCACCCTTCGCATAAAAATTCCCGTTAACTTTGTTTGCTTCTCTTCAAATTAGATTGGCTGGATGGATCCAAAAGACCCATTGAATGTGGTGTCTTTTCAATTGTATATAGAGGTTGCCGTTCTATTCACCTCAGAGTAACGATCAGCAGCGTGCTCCGATTGTATTCTATGTATTAGTGAGCCGTGCGTGATATTACATCTAGTTACGACATGACATTTCGTTTCAACTTTCACCACCTCCTTCCTCGGATCTATTTTGATAGCGTAATGTGTATATATATTTTGCTGTATATGTTGTGAAAAAGTTGTGTTAATGCTCAGCCAATTATATTTTTTGCACTGTTAAAGTTAAAGCTAGAACCGAATATTATGTAGCGTAGATGGCTAATCCATCCCAAAGAAAGAATATTTTAAAGATCCCGAAACATCAGTGTATGCATATATACTTCAGTTACCGAATCATACGATTGCATCAATCAAAACGGATTCAAACCATAAAGGCAAACCTACTATGTTACATAAATGATGGTACAGTGTAGATATTCTTCTGCCTATATGCTATTGTGATATATCATATGCCACTCTTATTGTTAACTATATATCGGTAAAACAATATAATAAGTAAATAAAATTGAACGGGTTATTTAACAACGCCAAAGTAATCTATGCTCATATAAATTGGAAAACCGGTAAGGTGATTACAAAAGAGAGGTGTGAGGATTTTACGCAGATAGCAAATAAAGCTTTTGTGCTTTTTTTTCTTTTGGTTCCCATAGTTTTTCGTTTCATAGGATCAAAGAAAATGTTCGATTAAGCAATCTTCTTGCTTGCACCTATTTTTTTTTTGACTTTCTGAAGCAATGTGTATCAACAGGTATTATTACAGTTTTTTTTATCTGAAACGAGCCTATGTTATATACCCTGAGTTACACTGCTTAATTGCAGGAGACCACCATCTCAATTGTGAATGCTTTAATTTAATCTTGAATTGAAGGTTATTGGTTTTTTTAACGCCCATTCACCAGCCATGATGCTTAATTCTATTTTTGGTCAAGTGTTAATCATCGTTAAGATCTTCAAATGCTTATCGTTTCTATACTGTATCATTTGGAGTGTGCCACCTGGCCTCCCTACACTAATTTGGGTCATAATTACCAGGTCTACTTTTGACAAATAAAGTTTGTGCATTGGGACAAACGCTCGACCAAGATCGATCTGCAAAGTTTGCGTGCGGCGTTATTGTCTCTAAGGTTTTTTCTTTTCACTACACTCCACAATGAATAGTTTGGTCTGTTTTAGTTAGTTAGCACATATAGATAGCAAACTGTCTTATGCTGCCGTATTTTCCTCCTCATGCTATTTGGCGTTTAGTCAATTAACATAGCAAGTTCAATCGTTACAGTAGGTGTAGTAATTGCCTTGCAGTGGTAAGTTTACTATTATAATGCCAATTCTCCGGTAGTTTTTTATACGATGATCATATTTTAAGCAGGGAAATTTGGTGATTGACTGATATCAGCAATAGCACTGGTAGGTTAATTAGTACTAAATTGATTCATCTAACATGCATTATAGTGATTACAATTTTTTGATAGAGATTTACAAAGAATTGGTGCATATCTTTTATCAAATATAAATATTGATTATATTCCTTCACAACTTTCTTTATGGAACTCAGCCAAAATGTATGTAGTTACTATAAATCTCCCCACCCTTTTATTTTCTTTCTTCTCATAATCATATTTTGATCTTTTTAATTTATAATATTTCTATTGGAATTATTAAAGTAACAACTCTTCTTACTTTAATAAATTCTACTATTACTTTTGATTTATTATATTCTATTACTCATTTAACACTAGTTTATATCAGAACATAGCATATTGAGCTTCCATATTTTATCGTGTTGGTAAGCCATTGCATTAAACTAACTAAATTTCATACATTTGACTTTGTTGCCCAAACCCAACCCGCCTGCATTGCCATTGGCTCAATTATCAATTCAATCTTATACCAGAAGCAGCTAGGATTGACTTTTATACGGACACGCACTTTACCCTTTTTTCCGTCCCAACTTCAAGTTCCACTTCACTTTACCCCCTTTTATAACTACATAACTATAATAAGTTACATTTGTTTTATGCCCTTACTCAATTTCTTTTTAAATTTTTTTATTAAATTGCATTCTTTGTTAGACAAGAATCAAAAACGGACATTTCATATATTTATGTAAAATTTGAAAAAAACAAACATAAATCATATATGCATTATCACATTACTATCACTTGATTTCACAGCATTTAGCATATATCCATTATAAGTTTATCACAAAATATCAAAAAAGTTTAACAGTTTAACCAACATAACTTACATATCACATATCATTAGCCTACCCTATGTCTTTTACGAAAAATCCACACAATCATCAAGATGAAAGTCAATCAACGTTATCTTACTCCGGTTATGATGCTGTATCTTTTGGCCGCCAACTAGTTGAAAATTTATCACCAACTACAGAATCATTCAAATTGAAATACAAAGATACAGATTTTACGAGTACCAACAATTATTCAAGTGCATCTAGTTATGATTTCCTGGATTACGATACCCTCCAAGACGCTTTCGCTTCCCAATTTGATCAACCCGATTCAGACTACAATGATCTTCAACAACAATTAGATTTGGAACTATCTGATACTAGATTGCATGGTAATGTTGGGAGTAACGATGATTCAGAACTTGATTTAGAATCACCAATATCATTGGTGTCTGCAACTTCCAATCTTCCACCCCTTTTTGATTTCGTGTTATATTCAAACACTGAGCAAACTAGCTTGCCGTTTTTAGTTAATTACAACACTGATACCACTGTTTATTCAGAAGAACCAATTGGTGATTATAATGAACTTTTACTTCCCCCATTTGAGCATCAACCCAATTCTAAAAATAAAGATGAGGAAATGTATCATCATTATTATCAGGGTGATGCTCCTTTGCAATATGTTTCAAGACCTGTTATTCATAGCCAATATGTTGCAAAAGATCCAGTCAACCTTGGATTAGATACAAAATCAGCACGCGCTCTTTTGAAATACACCAAGTCTAAATCATCACCAGCTGTCTCAGGTATGTCAAAGTTCTCTACCCAGATCAAGAAGGAAAGACCTATTCCTAAAGGAAGAAAATCATCTCAGCAGCTCATCATTCCAGAAACTATAAACTCATCTCACATAATTGCAAAGAAATCTCCTGTTTCACCAAATAAATCTTTCTGTGCAAGAAGATTCAGATCTACATCAGTTGTCATTTCAACTGGTTCTCAAGCTGGCTTGAGTTCTCTAAACACCACACCTAGTTCTCCAATTAATCCCTTCTACAAACCGCCAGCGATTTTGAGAAGGTTTAGTGACCTTGGTTTCTACAAGATTGATGATAAGAAATGATATGGTTTAAATAATCGCGATATATTTCCTATCAATCATCACCAATAATTTGTGTTTGTTTTATGCATGTTGCTTCTCTTGCTTTGCAAACTTTTTTTCCCAGTTTCTTCTCCCGTTCCGAATTATCTTATTACTATTTGACGATCTTTATGAGTGTTTTTTTTTACATTTAGGAAATATTAGTTCTATGTGTGTGTGTACGCGGCGCTTTGCTATTCTATGGTTCATTCATCGGTCTTTCGTTTCTTTGTCGTATTTGTCGGGGTTTCTCCTTATGGATATTACGCTAAATTGCAACCTCTGAGTTAATAAGATTAACTTTATTCGATTTATTCATTTATTTATTTATTGTTAGCTAGTTAATAGCTACCCCATTAATCGTTCATTCAATAAAAAATTAATCGTTTTTCTCATCTATACTCTATAATTCGTAGCCAATTCGGGATTGGTTTCCCTATTTTATACGGCGGAATTCTAAAATAGGAAAGAATAAGACAGATTATGTCAGCGGGTCGAATATTTTCTTATCTGTTGTGTGATGTAAAGGAACCCATTTTATTATATGCCAACAAACAAACGTTGTTGAATGGAATCAAATCTGAATTCTGAAGATCCATATGGCATATACAATTACAGATCTTTGTTGTTTGATTTTAATTCTAATATATTACCAATTACCCTTATTAAGTTGATAGCAGGGTTCTTCCATTGATAATATTAGAACTGCATAGAAGATTTTCTTATCTTACTTTACAAACCATCATCTCCCCCAACATAGACTATTTACTCTGTTTTTTTTTTGTTTTTTTTGAATTGATAACAACCACTTAATTAGACTGCATAGGTTGATAAATACAATTATAACTATAATTTCTTTATACTGATCAGCGATATTGTGAATAACTTAAAGACACAACAGACCTTACTATAATTGAAGTATAAACAAACTCGGGTTAAACAAAGCCTTTTGTGCTTCAACACTATCCAGACATTCAAAAATAAAACGCCCCCTTTCCATATAAAGCAACAAAATGAGCGATAGTCCACAGCTGACAAACAAAAGTTTATCAGCTAAATCACCTAAACTTAGGTCCCCTGTGATCCTATTAAGATCCCCGGCCAATGTCCATGGAATAATTAGATCACCAATCTTGAAAGATGCAATGGTGGAGATTACAGAAGAAGAAATGTATGATGAAGTGGTTGATATCATCAAAACTGAAGAACGTAAGAAATGGCTAAAAGGTTTATTTTACCTTTTTATGGTTGTCTCCACTTGGGTCATCGCCGTTCAATTAACGAACAACGTGATGAAGAATGATGATTATCTACACCCTTTGTTCGTTGCTTATATCAACGGTTCATTCTTTATGATATTTGGGTTGGGTCATGGTTTCAAATATCTCACGAATCTATTTAGTATATGGATTTTTGGTAAATGTCAAGAGATTCATCTATCACATAGCATAGCTGCATACGGATCAACAAACTCTTCAGATAATGAAGAAGCCGACAACATCATTCATACACCAACAATGCAATTATCAAGGAATCAAATGTTGGTGCTATCTTGTCAAGCTGCACTAATCTATTTTGGTAATGCTTCATGTGCTACAATCGCTTTAAGATATACAAGTGCTTCAAATCAAACCATTTTTGCAACAACGAGTTCCTTCTTCACTTTGATTGTGGGATCATTGTGCAAAGTGGAAACATTCACCGTTTCTAAAGTGATATCTATTGTGACCAGTATATCAGGTATCGTGTTAATTACATTTAGTGACAAGTCCGAGTCCGATACTATTTCATCCGAATTGGCAAATCCATTACTTGGTGATTTGCTTGCAATCTTTGGAGCATTCCTATATTCTTGTTATTTGGTTTTACTTCGTGTTAAAATGGGTGAAGAAACAACACCTGAAAATGATAAATTGATCTTTACCTATTTGGGTATGTTCACTTTGGTTTTAATTTTCCCTTTATTGATGTTTGCTGATTACGTTGGATTTGAAGAATTTTCTTTACCTGAAAATAGCACTGTTTTTTTGATCATTTTTGTTTCAGGGTTCTTGAACTGTATTTCTGATTATTGTTCAATCATCGCCTCTTTACTAACCTCTCCATTAATCACCTCATTATCATTATCCACAGCTATACCTGTTAGTATGATCTGTGATTCCTTGTTTTACAAAGTTGTTAACACATCCGTCGATTATTACTTAGGTATCATCATGATTTTTTCTTCTTTCATCTTTATGAATTTATCAAAAGAAGATGAGATCATCCAAGAGGCTATTGAAGATGCAATTGAAGAAGCCATTGGAGTTGATGAAATGATGTCACCTTTATTAAGTCCATATTTGCATGCCCATGGTGGTGCCACAGCTTCTGGGTTCTTACATTTGAATCATTCAAACGATGAAATTCCTGGGTTCAGTATTGATGGTTCAATATCTTCCCAGCAAGCTGTTGCTTCTCCATTAACTACAGCTGCCCCAGGACACGCACATCATGGACCTCAAGTTGTTGTTACTGGTGGTTATAACCATAAATATTTTATTAGAGAAATCGGTTTGCACCACCATAACAGCAATTAAATGATTTTCTCTATACAACTTCCTTCGCATTTGAATCAAGCTTTTCAAAAGTGAGTGCAGATATTTTCTTGTTTTGAGCTATGTGTATTGAGTCCAACTTTATGTTCTGTATGCAGTTTTTCCTGTTTTATTTTGACAATTTATAGTATTCCAAAGCACTTCTATTTATTTGGTGGGTCTATTTTATTCAACCATATTCTTTGATATCCATTCTCTATTCTTTCGTTCTATAACTTTTGAAACCGAAAACCTTTATCAATAAAAATCTAAGTAAGTTTCTACTTTGTTTTATTCTAGTAACTTTTGACCTACGAAAAGTCAACAGTAGAATACATCTACATCTAACATAATTTATATAGTTTATCAATACAGTTGAGTGAAAACTACCACAACTTCAACAGTCCTTCCCAATCACCTCTTTTTCTTCTAGTCCAATAGTCATTCTCGCCTCTAACGTATTCCCAGTCTAGATCACCTTTACCTGTTTTTTTGAAAAAGGCAGGCTTGTGAATAACATCAAGCCCATTAGCATCTTTTCTTCTCTTTCTTTGATCCACTTCCATCGTGACTTTGAGTTTCTCGGATGCGTCTAACAAACCAGCTTCGTATTGTCTTTGGTCAGGTCTCCATCTCGAATCAGTTGGTGCACTTTGTTCGTCAATTTCTGTGACTTGATTCAAACTGGCTGCAAATTCAGTGAACCCAAATTTACTGGTGTAGTTTGGAACTAATGGATTGGCTTTCCAAATGACTTTATCAGTATCTTTGTATTTCAAGTTGTCTGTCCATGTACCATGAAGTTCCAACGGTAGCTGGTGGTTTTCTGGATCTGTTGCACGGATTGACAGTTCTTCGGATCTACCTGAGAACATACCAACAGATTTGAAATGCACTGTTGCTTTGTAACCGGTGTTACTCAATATAGTGATCGAAGAATAAGGTTCGGAATATTTTTCACCGGCGATTAAGTTTTTCAATAATGTGACCGGTTGAGTCCATTTGTAAACTTCGCCGTTTTTGTATGCTAGGATCAATTCACCTTGAATTGAAACTTCTGCTGATTTACCACCAAACTTTTGAGCAGGTGATAAAACGTGATCGATTGTCCAATTTGAAGATTCACCATGAACTGCAAAGACTGATGGTCTGTGAATCACCTTTTCTGATATAACTCTAATACCCAAATCGTCTCTCACTAATTCATAGGTTTCACCAAGTAATGGATTGAACGGTTTTCGGTTGTTTCTCATTTTAGCTCTGTATGAAGATAAATAACTGATTGCAAAACAAGCAATTTTCAGGATTCTTTCACCAGTATCTGCTAAAGATTCAGCAGCTTCATCCAGTAACTTGACGTATTCAAATGATTCATTGTATTTTTGTAAAAACGTTAGAGGTTCGTTGGCTGAAACAGGCATTGAAATGGTGGATAAATCTTTACCGATATTCTTTCTAAGAAATGCAATCAAAGACGGAGGTTGACAAACACTTGGGTTGATATCTTTACGGTATTCAATTTTCTTGGTGTATGGTAGCGGGTATAAATCTGTTTTACTAGCTTCATTGTTGTCGTCAGCAACAGAAGTGCCCTCTTTTTCTGTGGTGGTAGTGGTTACAACTGCTGTTGCATCTCTTGAAGTACTGCCATTTACAAGAGGTGCAATGGCAGCTTCTTCATCCTCGTCTGCGGATGAGGATGAACTGGAAGTTGAACCCAGGATGTTCAAATCGTCATTATCAAACATATTTGTCATAACACCTGCACCATTATTTCTATTCTCTCTAGGTTTTCTTGATGATTGAGCATCGTCATATTGTTCATTTTCATCGTCTTCTTCATCTTCATCATTTGAATCAACCATATAAACAGTTTGGCTCATTTCATCAAAGTAGTCTTGTGCATCAAAAAAATCTTGTGAAATTATCGAGGTGGCAGCAGTGTTTGATCTACTCAATGGGCCTCTGGATCTGGATGGTGATCCAAGTGGTGGTCTACTGAAGCCTCTACTGGTCTCAGTATTCATCAACAGTGTGTATTGAATTTCCAATTGTTTGATTTTCTCAACAAGTTCTTCTAGTTGTGGAGGTGCTGTAGAAGGCATACAAATGTTTGGTTGTGAATTTGTGGAAGTGAGAGTTTGGCTACTTGTGTTTGTACCTATTAGGCTGTTGTTCAAATCAAAATTCTTGACCACATTCTCAGTGTCAGAGCCGGAAGGTGTCTGAATAGGTGTAGTTGGGTTGGATGAATCTCTATCCTTCTTCTTTTTCCAGAACATAGAACCTTTTCTTTCAATACCTGGTCTTTTATTATTATCCTGTTGTTGTCGTTGTGACTTGTTGTAAGCTAATAAATTCTCGGACAGTTCCTTAACTGAACCAATAGTTTCTTCAACAACTCTGAACTGTGGATTTAATCCACCCTGAATACTGGTACTTCTACCAACTCTAGATTCATCAGGACCTTCTGTACCTAAAACATTATCGATATTTGCTAATGAATCATCAGAAACCGGTAATGGGTGGCCTTCCATTGAGTAAGGGTCTTGTTTGTTTTGTTTCTTGATGAAGTTAAAAGCTTGAACCCAAACGTTAAAATCATTTTTGTCAAAAGCTTTCAAAACCCATTGTTCAATACCAGAATCTAAATAAAACATCAATTGTTTAGCATCTGCTGAGATAACAACGTTTTTAATGTACATGTTACCACGTATGTTATTTGTAACATCGCTAAAGTAGTAATCTAATGCACCATACTTGAAGTTTAAAACAAAAAATCTCTTGGTGAATTTCTTACCACCAGATCTTCTTCTTTTCTTCTTCAAAAGGAAACCTTGTAGATATTGACCACCTTTAACTTTAACAACAGATGTACTTCCTTTAGTAGTTTGTTCTTCTTTCTCTGGTAAATTGAACTGAACCTTGGTACTGGAAGCTGGAGTTGTGGTCTTAGGTGGTGGTGTAATCAGTGGTGGTGGGATCGCTGGTTGTGATGGTGGTGAAACTAGAATCGGTTGTGACGGCACCTTCAATGGTCTTGGCTCTTGTTGCTTTTCTGTTTCGATATCTTTAGTGTCTGTAATTTTTTCGTCGTTGATTTCTAGAAGTGAATCTTCGCTAATTGTATGCAGTTGGTAATGTTGTGATCCAGGTAATGGGCTTGTTTCAGCTTGTTTTTGTTGGATTAGTTGGGCTTGGGTTAAGATAATTGTTTCAGTCTGATCTGTAGATGGTGAATTGTCAATGTATTGTTGGAACATAATCTTTTTAGATTTGTGCCTACTAAAGGTGTTATCAAAGACAAAGGCAAATAATCCAGCTTCAATAACATTGAGTGATCCAGTAACCAGATGGTCACCCTCACATCTACCAATCCATTGTTCTTTAGCTAAATGTTTATCCATCTTGTCTTCCAATAAACTAGGTATGCTTTCTGAACTAAAACTCTTCATTGATGAAAAACTGTCACATCGCTTTCTTGGTTCTATTGGAGAATAAGCATTCATGCTGTTGCTACTTAAATTCAATGAGGACCCAGAAACGGCGTTTGCTTCAACTCCTTGGTTGATCGCCGATGAATTGATAGAATCAAATGAATCCCGCATGTTTTGATGCAGAACGCTAAACATTTTATGGGGAACAGCATTCACTTCATCAAGACTTAAATTCTCGGAGGTTGTTGTTGATGAAGAATTTGGAGCACTTGAATTACGGGAGTTGCTGTGACGGGAATTGCTGTTGTGAGAATGTTGTTGTGATGGGTTGTGCGTGTTATTTGCCGGTAGATCATTCTTGTTGTATCTATATATGCCAAAGTTGATTGATCTCTTTGAAGGTTTAATTTCCCATTGAACAGTGGAATTATCAGGAACATCAATCCACTTGATAGTGAACGATTTGGGTCTCACTTCAAAGTTTTCCATCGTCTGATTAGTTTATATAACTGTTTAGCTCAGTTTTGTTGCTCTCTCTTAATCAAATTGAAACAATAAGAAGTTTTGAAAAAAAAAATGTATATGTCTCGAGAGAAAAATGAAATTTGTCTCTATAGGTAGTTTAACTATGACCAATTAAACAGCCTATAAAGTAATTCGATACGATTAGCCGATATATAGAGCAGACAATGTCTAAGGAACAAGAGGGGTGATCAGAATATAAACTGTTCATGAATTCGAATACCTTAGAAGACATGATTAGCGGAAATGAAATTGATTAGTTTCGGGACGAGCGTGGGTCAGAATTCTGCCAAAAGTCATAAATATGTGCGTGTGTTAGTTAATGTTTTACCCGGATTGGGAAGGAGATAAACATGGAATTTACCATTTGCAAGATAAATGGATAATTGAAGGGTGTTTTTAGGTTTGATATCTGAGTCTTTTATTATACAACGTTTAGATTAGTTTTATACACATGTTATAGTTATTTATCCTTTTTACCAGCAATATGCTTACCTTGTAACTTCACATCATCAATAAATGTAACAAGCATGTAGCAATTCCAGATGAAAAAGTAGCAACTCGAAGTCCAGATTCCATACGTAAAGATTCCTGACTCACCAAGGAACTCTAATCTATAACCATACCATAACCACAATCCCTGCGTTATGCACCATCCCAAAATTAGGACTAATCCTTTTTTAACTGAAATAGTGGTGGTTGAAAGGTAGATAGGTAACAAGCATAAGAACCAAATGAAATATTGTGATGTTATCACTTTATTGAACGTAATAAATGCAAATGTTTGAATGAATAAACATGAAGCCAAATTGATTTTTGATAATTTTAGTGGAATCAACACTAAACTCAAGAGCAATTGTGGTAAGAACGCCAATTTTTCTATTTTGATATTGAATTTATTCAATAGATCAAAAGCCGATTTATTGGTGAATGATGTGAAATATAATAAAACGTTATAAATAGAAAAATTATGACGATGATCAAGACGTGTTAAATGATATAGATATGCCTCGTACAAAAATTCGTAACCATAAATCTTATACATGATTGCGGTCAATGAAATAAATGATATTGCAGAGCATAATATAAACTGAACTCTTTTCAAAGTTATTGGTTGATATAACGGTTGGTATGGATCTATTGTTAATAGTATTGCAGGTGCATAAATAAATGGATATATTTTCAAATGAACAGCTAAACCCATGAACAAACCAGCCCAGTATACATTCAAGAAGATTGAATTGTATGTTAACAACATAATGACAATTGTTAATAAACTTTCTGAACTTCCCCTGGTACTGATAGTAATAACCATCGGATTCCAAAGCCATAGTAATGACAAGTTTGTATTTTTCTTGTTCTTCTCTAATATTTTAATGATCAAATATCCTGTAATTAAATCGCAAAGGACAAAGACGATCTTACCAAATTCAAACCAATAGTTAGTTGGCCATAAGATCCATGCTAGTAATGGAGTGTATCTATAAGTCTCTCTTAAGTATGGTGACTCGTTGTTGAAAACATAACTAGCAGCATCCGTAAAAACAAAGTAATCAATATCAGTGTATGGTAATTTCATATACTTGTCTTGGTACAATCCAAAAGCAAGAAAACCCAATCTTGCTAAGAATGAAGTTATCAAGATGAAAGTTTTTGACAATTGAGGTAGTCTGAAGCCGTTTGGTACTATTAAAGGCATTGTATGATGATGTTATTGGTATACCTCTAATGACAATTATCAACCGACTTATGATATAATGGTGGCGAACTGGTTGTTTTCCAAGTAAATAGATTCAACATATTACTCTAGTATTCAGTCAAACTTATGAGTATACAGAAATCATACAGTTCGCGGGTATTTAAAGTCACGTGATAAGTGCATTATTATGTTACATATGGATTAGATAGACTCATCTTTTGGGACTTGTTTACAGCCATACAATGTGTTATTTATCAACCTCTTGAAACGAAGTGTCAATAAAAAAAATAAAAATCGTTGCTTTTTTGATTTTATTTAATAATATATAATAAACAAAAAAGAATTATTAACTTTAAATATATGTAATGTAAAGTAAAAAAGAATACTACACTTGTGACACAACATCAACTTAAAACACCCTTAGTAACTTTCATTCTTTCCTAAGCAGCTTTTTCTTTAAAAGACTATAAATATAAAATGATCCAAAAATATGTAAAAATACTTAATAAAACACGAAATAAATCATAATCTTCTACCTCTTCTACCACCCTTCTTTCTGGTAGAGTCAGATGGAATTGGAGTAACATCCTCAATTCTACCGATCTTTAAACCTGATCTGGCTAAAGCTCTTAAAGCGGATTGACCACCTGGACCTGGGGTCTTGGTCTTGGTACCACCAGTAGCTCTCATCTTGATGTGGACGGCAGTAATACCGACTTCTCTACATTTGACGGCAACGTCTTGAGCAGCCAACATACCGGCGTATGGAGATGATTCATCTCTATCAGCCTTGACCTTCATACCACCAGTAGCTCTGGCGATGGTTTCTCTACCGGATAAATCAGTAACGTGAACGAAAGTATCGTTTGATGAAGCAAAGATGTGAGCAACACCAAAGACTTCACTAGAACCTCTAGCTTGTGGACCTAAGGTAACGTTTTCTATATTGAAATTGGAGAGGGTTGGTCAATGTTAGTAAATCATTGTTTTGAAAGTTTTAAAGATTGACGATTGTCATTTTATGAGTGATAGTGGATTGATACGAAAAAGAAAGTGTAAAGAAAGTAAGTGTGTGCTAATGTTTCTGATTTTTCAACTATTTTGATCGTTTTGCAAAGCATTGTTCACTTATGGTGATCTGGAAAAGTATGATTTCATATTTTCAGTTGCAATTCCCTATGTTTCATGGTAACTAATCATTGAAAAAGGTCAGTTGTTTAAAAATTAAGGGTCTTACATGTGCTTTATTGGTATTCCTGAGACTTCGTATAACAATTCTTAAGTAAGTTCAGATTGTATGATTTGTGATGATATACTGCTACGTTCCCTTTGTATCGAATTTCAGTTACTTCAATGTGGCTAGTTGAAGCCATATGAAAACTAGGTGGTATTAGATGGTCATTGAATATACGAAGATCAGCGTACAACACACTGAAATATTAACATATAACGTAACATATTTCTATTTGGCATTCAGTAAATGATGTGGTCTTATTTTTCATTGTTTTGTATGAACATTTGATGTTGTTGAATTACAGTCATTTGACAACACTGGCCTGTCTGCAAATTGATCTTGTTCAGTATCGATATCATCATTAAATTGACTTCTAACTTTAGCTAGTACATACCAGCAGCCATTTTGTATATTATATGTCTATATTAGTGACTTTTGTGTGATCAAGGTAATATATTCAAGAATCGAAATTAACTATTAATTAGCTAGATTTGAAGGTAAAAGTTTTTTATTCCAGTAGATTGTCTAAGAAAGAGCTTCACGCTCTCAGTGTTACTAGAGAGAGATTAGCAAAATCGCTAACAAAATCTCACCGGCCACTTTGGCAGGGAAGAAGGAGAAGCGAGGAAATCTGTAGCGTTTGAAAAATTTTAGAGGGTAAATGAAGAGGTGCGCGGAGTGGACCATTAAATTCGGAAACGCAGTCACACAGTTACACAGACAGAGTAATTATCACATCTCTGCACCACCTCGTATTTGCTTGATCAAAGAAGCATTCGGGGTACTAAAGTCGATAGACGCGTCGGTAAACCGTTGGGCGGCTCATTATATTATATAGTAGCTAGACAAGTCCTAACATTGACACCTATACAAGATATAAACTACATGACATACACATAAAATGTCAAAATGATTGAAACAAGTACAAACTCAAGAATGAAAAAAAATCATTAAAAACTTTTTTATTATATGCTAAATAAATATACATAAAACAGCTTCGTATCCCACACCTTTAAAACAGCATCCAGAGATCATATCCAATCTAGTTCTAATTTTAATCTAATGAAACGACTAGTTTAGTAGACGAAACCTAAGATCTTACCAGAGACATGCTTTCTCTTAGCTTCTTCGTGGTCCATAATACCAGCAGAGGTGGTTAAGATAACGTAACCGAATTGTCTAGCTGGTAATAAGTTGTCAGTCCATCTGTCGATATCGTTAATCTTGATGTTGAATCTTGGTTGAATAACACCACACTTGTTTAATCTACCGTTTAATTGAACAACAATCTTACCGGATCTGTGGTCATCGATGTATTCGAATTCACCAATGTAACCGTGCTTTTGCATAACGGTTAAGAACTTGATGATAACCTTTGAGGATGGTCTAATTAAGACTTGTCTCTTACCGGTTTTTTCGGCGTTGTTGATAGCGTTTAAAGCATCTGCTAAGACGGAGGTTCTGGTCATTTTGAAGTATTAGTTGTCTAACTTTTTAACATTAAAAGCTATATGAGGCTCGTAATTATTGTGGTAAGCTCTAACTTGAAGTGGTTTTAATCAAAGTAGTAAACAATCCTCTGTCTAGGGTGTGTTTCTCTCGCACGTCTCTGTCTCCATCCTATAGCTGAAATTTTTCAGCAGAATGGGGGGGGGGGATCATAAAACTGGTGCATGGGTGTACAAAAAAAAAGAGTAGATAAACTAGAGGTTCGAGGTGTTGTGACTGTGTTTTTGGTCCTAACTTGTCTGCCATATTGCAGTTGCGTGCCACTGTTTATGAAAATTTTCATTTGCGCGATTCAAATCCTTTACAAAGAGGCCAGACTCACTTACTCTCTCAGCGCTTGTGTGTAGGTACTGTCTGGTAAGCTTCCTTGTGGGCATTCTGGCTAACAGCTGTTGCGTGTTCATTTCATTAAAATAACCTCTTTAAAACATTACATTATATCTAATATACTATTTCAAATCTTTATAAAAGACTTTCTGCGTATAATAAGCTTAAATTTAAATATTCTAAAAATGCCAGTATGTACAACATCAACTGAATATACCACAGGGAGTGTCAAGAGAGTTACCATATAGATCTATAAGAAAGAGAAAATTATTATGAATCGAAGATAATATTTGTTCATGATCAAATACAATTCAAATTGAAAAGTGATATATTCATCATAAAACAAGTTATACAAGATAGAACAGTTGTTATCAATGAGTTGAAGAATCAAACAAGACTTATTTGGGTTGAGACAAAACCCGGAGTTCAAACAAAGTGAGAGACAAAGCATGAAAATTGTTTGGAATGGAATTAAAATAACAGCATGTTTAGTACGCTTAAGCTATTAAACCATTTCCTATCTCAAAGGATTGCGATTTTTGAAACCATGGTCGTCGTAGAACAAGTTTTTCACCTCATGGATCAAGGATATAATTCAATACAAAGTGGACTCATTATTGATCCATCAGTTTACCAACAACTAGTTTTTATTGATATCAGTATAATTTTGAATCGATTCAAATACATATTGAAGACCCTTTTTTCTGCACAGTCTATCATTTTACTCTATGACACATCTCAAATTGGTTCTTTAGCGAACAGCAAGTTTTCATTCAACTAAGTATACTAACATTTTACATTACTTCACGGTAATTAATCACTATTATTGTAGTCCCAAAAGTCATTCAGAACTAAGCAAAAGTTAGCTAAGGCTCAAAACCAAAACAGACCATTACCACAATGGATCAGATTAAGAACTAACAACAAGATTAGATACAATGCCAAGAGAAGACACTGGAAGAGAACCAAGTTAGGTATCTAAATCAATTCACTACTTCTGTCTATTGTTTAATATCATCTAACTTATTACTATTTTCATTATAATCTCTTTAGTTTATAAATCATCTAGAGATTATGAGAGGTTGTTAATTACTTGCACGCTATAAAGTTGTATATTTTTAAGAAACGAAAAAAGGATATTTATATTTATAACATTTAGTTTTTATTCTTTAATTTATTAGTTCTTAGTAGCTAGCTTGTTTAATACTATCACAAATATTTTTTTAGTTTGTACAGTTCATAAAAAGTGTTGACAATTACGTATATGTTGATCGCTTTAACTCACTTATGCTCTGTACAGTATGCTCATTATGTTGAATATGCTCGTATTACCTTATTGATGTTACGTATATAAATATAGTCCAAGGATGTGTGTCCTCTACCTTTAATAGGTTATCAGATATACTTACCGCCTCGAAGTCTCCAAGTCTTGACTCACAAAAGGGATTCTCTCTCCCACTTCTGTATGTGCCCGTCCGTGAAACCCTCACTCGCTCTCTTAGTCTTTGCACTACTCGCAACTCATAGGAAAATTTTCAGCGTTTAATTAACAAAGAAAAATTATTTAGCGAACTGGGGATACTTAAATATTTGTTATGGCTGGTACTCTTGTTAGTATCACTTTTCTTTACTCTTACTCTTATATTTTTAGGTGGGCATTTGAGTGACGGTTTAAGTTCTTGGTACCGTAAGAAAGGTGAGGAAAGTATTTCTCTCTATTCTTATTAACCATTCTTAAATCTCGTTAGTTGAGATTTACAATTTGTTTGATTTTGTTTGTTTTGATTTGGTTGTCGTTGACTTGATTAAGCTGTTACCTTAAATGGTAAGTTTTGAACAACAAACAACAGTTCCCAAATGTTTAACATTTTATTGAATTGAACACCACTACATTTATCGATATTAATTGAAGCAGAGAATTATAATGATGAAAAATATATTCCGCAGCAAGTCAAGCTAGATAGTATCTGAACTTTTAGTAATGATTTAAAACCCTGGGTCTTCTTTCGACTGACATTAATTCTATGCTTCCAATTTGTCGTTGTCAAAAATAGTTGATTTATCTATTTCACAATTTGTTTTGGAGTTTGATGCTTGTTTGTTTCAGTATAAGGGCTTCTAAGGTTAGAGGTTTGAAAATTGAGAAAAGTCCAATAATTGATTTAGGATACGACCTATTCTTATATATATATCAAACACTCCAGAATTCCTACTTTTTAGTCTCTTTACATCTTTATATTTTACCTGTAGAAAAATAACCGAAATACTTTTAGAAAAAAAAAGAAAAAATGTATGAGAAGACACCAATAGCCCAGATAATTTTGACAGCAGTACTATTATTCTTCATTCAGAGCAGTAGCGCTGGTGCAGTTAAGTAATGGAATCTCCCATTAATGCAGGAGAACGGCGTTACTTACGATGTCCTTAGCTACGGCAATCAGGATTATAGAACATACCCTGAGGGAGCTAATCCTACATTAATCAGCAACGATGAATACAGTTACATAAACCCGGAGGGCTATTTACGTTTAGCTGAAGCATTGGCTGATGAGGTGATACAGTCGAATCTTACTAAGAGGGAAGATGTAGTCATTCATAGACGTGCTAGCTAATCTACTAGAGAACAGGGACTGCCTGTTACAGCTGAATCACTAATTGAGGCAGCCGCGATGGTACTAGTGTGGCTGGTGATATAGAATATGGTGGCTTAGAGAAAAGAGCCTGTTGGATGATACAATGTGCTAATAACCTTGGGCATACATATACTATAAAGTCTTTACAGCAGGAAGTAAGGTTTCCAAAACTTTTAAGTTTGCCAATAACGAGGTGTTTTGGCATGTGGTCGACTACTTCATTAGCAACACAGCGAACATTGTCAACATGGCTGCTGTCGTAGCCGGCTGGGCTAAAGAGAGTTCGACTAAGACAGAATGTAGATGTAGAGGGATCGTCTATGCTAGAGGTATGATGACAGAAAAGTAGACACCGACGACCACATATGGATCATAGCAGGATCGCCATGGACTAGAGGTGCTTACTGTGACACGACGGCGAACTCGAATAATATCACAGAAGCTTTTGAAAGAGCACTGATAGATGCCAGAGAGAGAAGACTGAGAGGCGTTTGCACCAGAGTCACTAATAGTGGTACCTGGAATTGTGATGTTGGAGAATAATGATAGCATCCATGGCCTAAGTGTGCGATCAATATCTGGGATTTGAGTGCATTAGCTGGTGGTTTTATAATAATAAAAAAACAAATAAAACATAAAAAAAAAAAAAATATAAAAATATATAAATAAAAAAATATAAATAAAAAAAAAAAAAAGCGAGTTAAAATCATCATAGTCAAAACAGAAGCTATTATCTGAATCTAACATCATGTCCATACGCTTGTGGACCTTCGCCTCCTTATCTTCTAAACTTAGCAGTTATTTTTCACGTATAAATATTTAGTCCTTTTGTATATATCTTGAATTGAATATAGTTATACCATGGTGTTCTATAAAATTATAGGCTCGTATATAGTTATTCCTTTCTACAATTTATGTAATTCAGAATATTTGATCGTTAGAAGGGGCATATCGATCGAATTTACTTCAGCGCTTGATTTAATAACAACGGGGCGGGGTTTGTTTCTCCCTTTGTTTTGTAGAATGGGAGTGTATTTAAACAGATATATATATATTATTAAGAAAAAGAACAAGGTTTAAATATCACAACTCCTCCGTTTCTAACTATACATATATATACAAAACAGTATATTTATAACTATAGTTTTATATATAGTATCTATAATTAATCTACCATTCAAGGTAAATTTTAGTATGTCTTTTTTTTTTTGTTGTGCTTTTAAACTTCTTCTTCGAAAACAGTTTCAATTGGTTTTTCCATCAAGCTGGCATGAGCACCAACGGTAACAGATGAAGCACCAATTAACCACATCATAGTACTAATTGGAGAAGCTAAGAAACCTAATGGTAATGAAACGATTAGTAAACCAGTGTATAATTGAGATGTTGTCACTTTACCAAATGGTAACTCCAAATCTTGACCATTTAATTTTGAAATTGAGTAAACGCCACCGATGGAAAATGCAAGGACAAACATTAACAAAAAGTTAGTTAATAATGCGTAAACAGAAAGTGCCAAAACGATCATGATGTAGTTGGTCTGGAAGTAACCAAGGTTGTAGCTTGCTCTTTGTTGAATCTCACCGAAGTTCTGTGGTCTTGAAAAACGTCTGACATCAAAGAATTCTTGTGGTGGTCTAATGTTTGATAATTTGTTTTGTAGTTGAGAGTATTGTTGTTTAAGGTTATCCATGCTCATGGATTCTTGGAGGGATGAAAGCTATTATCAAATTCTATGGAGTGGCTGGTGTTAGTATGACAATAATCTTTCATTTGAAAACATAAAATTTAATGAAGATCCACTTAAAGTGGTCAAAGTAGTGAATATCAGTTGAGATGGATCATCTATTGTCCTTGAAAATGGTCTTTCTCTATTGAAATTGTGATATCAACTAAAACAGAGAAGTCATCTTTGTGTGTAGGTGGACAAATAACTAAATGATGGAAACATACCTGTAAGCTTTGCAGTTGAGTTAGCATACTAGACATATTGAGATGTGTTGATGATGTATTGATATATTTGTAGTGATGGTGTATTTAAATCTTTTGGAGATAAAAAGGTTTAGATAATGGTATAAATAGAAGACAAGTAAAGTGTCTGTTTATCAACAGAGTTGAAGAAATTATTGGAAGAGAAGTGATGCGTTGTTTACTACCGTAAAAACAGAAACGCGATCAAAAAGAAAGAAAACGAGCAGCGCACACTTCAAAATAAAAAGTCGTTTGTTATTAATAGATAAGGGATAATGTACCCTCTTTTTCTAGTGGGCAGTTATATTATCTGTGATAAGTATCTAAGTACAACTAACTACTTATTCAACTAACTGGAATCTGTATAGTCTCTCCAAAAGATTTATGCCAAACGTTATCTAATAAGACACCATGTTCAGAACCAAATCCCAAAACGTTATCAATAACAACTTCATGGTTATTATTCTCACCGTCGTTATAGTCCTTCCATTGATTAGAGCATTCAATAACAATAGATTTCACATGTTTATTGAATGGTTCACCTTTCTTCAATGGATCGTGCTGGTAAAGTTTAATATCATGGTAGTTTAATGGGGTGCATAAGGGATCAAGTGCAATCAAAGCTTGTTTTCCACCCCAACCTAGTGCTCCAGCAACAATTTTAAAGTATTTATCCTTATGAGGTTGAGAGTTCTCCTCTGGATTAATGCATAATTTGAAAAATAAATCTTGTTTAGTCTTTTGAATTTCTTTATTATCTATTAAATACTGTGATGCAGGAAAATCGTTGATTGCTTTTATTAGATTTCCTTCAAAATCAGTGATCGTGAATCCGGTCTCTTCGTTATTCTCACTCAGCTTGATTTCTCTCAGTTTATTATAATAGGAGATGCTAGCATCAGATTGGCACTTCAAATTTGGTAACTCAATGGATAGCTCACTTAGGTTCATCCAATTATCTTTATTTTCAAATGGTTGAGAAAAAAAACAAGTTGTGTTCAACCCCGTTGAAAACAACGTATTTGCTAAACTCATTTGGAAATTATTGTTACTGTTTCTAAAGGAAATCTTGACCTTGTTTTTATATGGATCGTTCACTTTCCATTGCTTATCGTATCGTATTGATTCGACACTAGTTCTATCTTCATCAGTATTCCTATCAATGTCTTTAGATCTCTTGTATGATTTTATATCTATTGGATCATTCAACCAAAGTTCAGAAAATCCATTGGCTGAATTTAAGACTGAGTCCAATGAGATTAGAATGGCTTGAAAATTAGGATATTGTTTTTTGAAGTGGATTAATCTATCAATAGACGTATTCAATTGCAATGGGGTGGAAATTACTAATAATGATCTGTATATGTTGTTTGTCGGTATTTGAAGTGGATGTGGATCATTCGGATTCAATGTGGTTTTCATGGAAAAAGACCTCTTGAAAACTGGTCTTGTTTTGAGTAAATTTAATTGAAATTTCATTTATAGCGATTTTGAGTAATGAAAATGCTAAGTACTGTTAAACTGATTCTTTCAATATTGTTAATCTATTGATACATGATGTCAAAAGTATTATATATCCTTTCAAGATGCTATACTATTTATCTGAAAAATCCTGGAGAGGTTGAGGGGTAGAATTATAAGCGCTTGGTTTATAAATCTGATTTTTCACGCAAGCCTCATACTATACAAGAACTTCACTTGTATATCAATCAAACAAAGTAAAGTAGGGTATATAGATAAAGGTAACAAGTACCAAACATTAACAATGTTGTTGCTCAAATTACAATTTTAACTAATTTCAAAACAATTTAAAGATAAGATATGAAAATAATCATTTTCTTTTTTTTATATTAAACTAAAAAAAAACTATAACCCTTTTTATATCACACAGGTAGTAACAACAATATGACAAAGAATTGATAATAAACTTAAATAAACTATTAAAATAAATCTCAATACATAACAAAGGCCATACCAATTATTTAAGCTTCTTCTTTGGTCTCAATTGGTTAGAGTGACCACACTTTCTCTTTCTACAGTTGGTAGCTCTTGGTGGTAATCTAGCGTAACACTTTCTGCAAATAGACTTTTCACAGTTGTACTTGGAAGCTAAAGCCTTTAAGGATGGTTCAATGATACCACCTCTTAATCTTAAGACCAAATGTAAAGTTGATTCCTTTTGGATGTTGTAGTCGGATAAGGTTCTACCATCTTCTAATTGCTTACCAGCGAAGATTAATCTTTGTTGATCAGGTGGGATACCTTCCTTATCTTGGATCTTTGACTTAACGTTGTCAATAGTGTCGGATGATTCGACCTCTAAAGTGATGGTCTTACCAGTTAAGGTTTTAACGAAAATTTGCATTTTGACCTAAATTAATAAATGAATAATGTTAGAATATGAGTGTTATTTTGAAAAAAAAAACATAACTGTTATTCATTAAGCTATCAGGCTTGATGATTGTTGTTATTCGAAATACATTTGAAGTCTTGTTGTATGGTTTTGGCTTGTTGTAGACAAAGTAAAAAAAAACAAAAAAGATTAAAGTAAAACTTGTTGCAAATTATCAGTTTCTTTTGTCTTGATAAGATTATTATTCGATTAGCTTGCTTAGTTGCGTGATAGTTTGTAAAAATGTATTTCAATGCTGGAAATGTTCTTGTGTCTTTAAATTTATTTCATGTCTTCAATACAAGTCAAACTGACTGTTGGGCTTGCACAAATTGTTTAAGAACCGATTCTGGCATACTGGTTCTTGTATACATCTTATATTTCTAATATGCTTCAGTAATTTGGTGGTGTATCAGTTGTTTGATGTAATCAATAAATTTATTTGTCATCAGACTCAGACCTTTATTCCAATAGATGTACCCAAGTGGAAGTCAACGTATACAGATTGGAGGGTGCTCTGAATATAACTCTCTTGATAATGCTTAATGAAGATGAATGTAAAGTTTTTAGTACCAACTTACCGTTTATTAATTGATAATTCCTGTATAGTTTCAAGTACTTCAAATTAAACTGTACGTAGAATCAATAGAGTGAATTTAACTAATTTGTTTCAATCAAACAAAATTTTCCAAAGGTAAGGAAGGTCATCTGGGAACCATAGTTAGAATGAGAGTAAACGCTGAGAGTAGCGATACTCAGAGAAGCTCTCCCTCCAGCGCTGGTCAGAGACATTGGGGGAAAGAGAAACAGTGAGAGAGAGATACGATCAGCAACAGGCCGCCGCCAATATGGAAAGTGAGCAACGTGGAGCGCGCACGACACATAAAAAAAGTTACTTGAACCCTTTAAAATATCACGTGAGTCATCTAAAGAGGGTTAGAGTTAACAACTGATAATTGACTCGTCGATCGTCTGTATATAGAACCTGAAATCTTTCTTGCGTCTATCGGCTTTGGTATGCCTTCTCTATCGACGCGCCTGAACAGTTTCGGTAATCGGGGGCTATTTGAATTCTTGGAGTCGTTTGTTATCGTCAATTCAACCCTGTTGTAAAGCTGCTTCGATACTCGGAGGCAAAAGCTTCAACTATACAACTATACAACTCAATTAATCATACCATAAAACTTAAATATATTTTGCCGTTAGATTGAAAGTGAATAAAATTAATATCCACTAAGGCAATCCTACTATCATTCTGGATGATAAAGAATTTAGTTACCAGTTTAAAAAAGGCATCAATTTCAAGTGGAGTACTAAATAGCATGATGTCAACGAGTGCAACCAGCTATCCAAACATTTCGACAAAATTGTTGGATATTTTAAAACCACATTTACCAGCTTCTTCACCTGAATTGGATCCATCCACTAATTCCAATTATTATAATTTCAAGATTAATAAAACAACTTTAGACTTGGATGTGTCCTTTGATAAGAGTAATCTATCAGGTTCAATTTCTTTTGAGATTGAGATTTTGAATGACGATGTTGAATCCATTATATTAGATTCTTCATTCTTGAACATCAAGAAAGCTTTAATAAATAATTCAGAAACTTCTTTTGAAATCAAACCAAGAATAGAACCATTAGGATCACCATTAGTGATTGATTATTCATCTTCTTCAACTTCAACTAAAGACGATAAACTGACACTAACAGTTGAATACGAGACTACTGATAAGTGTACAGCTTTACAATGGTTGACACCGGAACAAACTGACGATGGTAAATTGCCTTACTTGTTCTCTCAGTGTGAACCAATTCATGCCAGATCGTTCTTCCCATGTTTCGATACGCCTTCTGTCAAATCCGAATATTATTATAATGTTAAATCCAAATTAATGACTTTGATGTCAGGCTTATTGAAGGATGAAGTTAAGCTGGATGATGAAGTTACGCTATACAAGTATCACCAACCTGTTCCAATTCCATCATATTTATGTTGTATTGCATCTGGTAGTTTGATTGGTAAGCCAATTGGTCCAAGATCCACCGTTTTCAGTGAACCTAGTTTTGTTGATTCTTGTCAATACGAATTTGAAAATGATACTGAAAATTTCATTAAAGTTGCAGAAGGTTTGGTTTTCCCTTATGAATGGAAGAATTATGATGTTTTAATCTTGCCAACTGCAATGCCATTTGGTGGTATGGAACATCCAAATTGTACATTTGCTACACCAACCTTGATTTCAGGGGATAGAGAAAACGTTGACGTTATTGCACATGAATTGGCACATAGTTGGTCAGGTAACTTGGTCACAAACTGTTCGTTTGAACACTTTTGGTTGAACGAAGGTTGGACAGTTTACTTAGAACGTAGAATCATTGGTAAATTACACGGTGAAAAGCAAAGACATTTCAGTGCTATTATTGGTTGGACCGATTTGGAGAATTCAATCACTTCAATGGGTGCATCTTCCCGAAGATATAGTACTTTAGTTCAAGATTTGAAGGATAGATCAGACCCGGATGATTCGTTCAGTACAGTTCCATATGAAAAGGGTTTCAATATGTTATTTGCATTAGAGAATTTATTGGGTGGTAAGGAGAAATTTGATCCATTTGTCAAATATTATTTCGATAAATACAAATATTCATCCTTGGATACATACGAATTCTTGAACACTCTATATGGATTCTATTCAAATGATAAAGATTTATTGGATTCGTTTGATTGGAACACTTGGTTATATGCTCCAGGTTTACCACCAAAGCCTAAATTTGATACAGAATTAGTTGACGAATGTTACTCATTGGCATCTAAATGGCTTGACGTTACAATCAATGAACCTGAGCAATTATCAAGTAAGTTCGGTGCTAAAGATATTGAATCTTTTGGTTCTAATCAATCGGGAGTGTTTTTAGATACTTTGGTTTCATACCAAGGCAAACAGGGATTCGATTGGTCTGGAAAAAATGGATCTAAAGCTATTTCAATAATGACTGAAAAATACGATAAATATCCAAACTCTAAAAATGCAGAAGTTATTTTCAGATGGTTTAGATTACTAATAACGGGGAAGGTTGAATCTTCATATATTGAATTAGCTGACTGGTTGGGCACTGTTGGTAGAATGAAGTTTGTTAGACCTGGTTACGTTATGTTGAATACCGTTGACAGAGAACTTGCTTTGAAAACTTTCGAAAAATACGAAGATGGTTACCATCCAATTTGTAAAGCAATGGTTAAGAAAGATTTGGGATTGTAATTTCTAGTCTAGTGCATAGTTTGTGTGCTCTCTCTCTCTTTTGTTGTATAGGTTGTTTACAGTTTTGTTAATAATCAATCATAAAGTTGTACTTCTTTTGTAATTAATTATAGAACGTTGAAATCTTCAGTAACGTACATTTGTACCCCTTGCATTTGAAACTGAATGGACGGTTTCAATAATAATAAATTTTGTTGTTGCAGACTAGAATTGAACTAAAGGGGTGGAAACAAGTTTCAGTCTAACTACAGAGACAAAATTAGTAACTATTTTAAAAAAAAAGATCATGTAACAAACAAAGTGCCTTTAATTTTACTATTGCAAGTTAACATAAGTGGGAGAAAAAGTAGGCGTTTTTTTTTCACTTTATTGTCGCACTGCTAAAAAATTTCTCGTTCTAGACTTTGGAGAGATTGAAAAAAAGAAAAATAAAAAAAAATCCCGTTTATCAGTTTTATTTTCCTCCTATGCGTACTTTTTTTTTTACATATACTAATATATGTCAACAGCTAAAGTAAAATAAATTGTATGTATGTGTTAAATTACCAACTAATAATAGTTCCACTATTAACCATATATTCACAAATGCAATCTAAAAAATATGAATAATTTCTTGAATCTCGGATCTTGCATGTGGAGGAAATAATATTATTTTTTGTTTTATCCCTATCTCTCTCCCTGTCTCTTTTTTCTGTAGGGCACCAACGAAAATGAACAAAAAAAATATTCCTAATAGACAATGCGATTATCAATTCAATCAACAATTGCCAACCTGTCAAATCTTATTGATTCAGCCATGTGTATAATGTAATATATACGTGGCTGATATTATACGTTTCAAATGGTTGGCGGTATGGCTAATGAGTTTAGTAATGGCATTTGGGATTGCATTGCGATAACTAACGGAAGATTCAGAGTCAAAAAAAAAAAAAAAAGCTCCTATAATTAGGGTTCAAGAGCCGTTTTGTTTGATTTTCTCAGAATATCTGCTGATTTTATATATGAAAGAATGTTAAAAGATATAGAAGATCTACAATAAAGACTAAGAAACTCATTCGATATGTTTTCATGATTGAGTAATCTCTCGGTGTTTGGACATATCACCTAATTCTATGAAACTAAATATTGTATTCGGGCTCTTTATTAAAAGTCAAACAGAAGTTAGCAAATACCAAAGAGGGTGAATGAATGGTTTATATGAATTAGCATACTCGACTTGTATTGTATATACACAAACAGAAACACCGCAACCAATAACCAATTCTTCATCACAAAGGTTGCAGTAACTAACAGGAAAAAAAAACTGTATAGCGCCATAAGTCATTTATACCAAATTAATAGAAGCTGTGAAAAAAATCAGATAGAGGTTACATACAGAATTACGTGTGGGGAGGGAATGGTTAAACAGCAAGGTAAAATGCTTGTGGAGATTGTTATAGTGTAGCTAGCCCGTAACAATAAATAAAAATCAATAATTTAGATAGGGAATCAAAGTAGCGGCTGGCCATTAAAAAGGTGCCCACACAAATGCAAATGAGTGATTTAACATCATATAGTAGTACTACCTTACTATACCTTACTATGAAGTCTTGTTTTTTTTTCATTTAAACCCTCAAAAGTGATTAGAATCAGTTGGGTTGGCTTTTATATAATTGTCCTTACACGGTCTTATATGGTGGTGTGGTAATGTTTACATTCAAGTGAGATGGAATGGAATGGGAGTGCAAATTCATTACCGCATTGGGTAAGTTGTAAATTTCAAACGTCGTCAGGTGGTGGTAAAATGAAAACAATCAATCAATTGAAAAAAAAAATGGAGAAAGAATTAAAAAGTCCGAAACTTACGTGAAGGAAAAAAAAAATTTTTGACCAATTAATAGGGAGAAAGAAGTTGAAGAAGGTCATGGAAGGTTGGGCGGATAGCACCACGCGGGAAGAGAGACGGTCCTTTCGCACGGTAAATAGGAAGATATCCCGTGTGGAGCTCACGTATACTGGGAGACATTTGCCAGGCAAAGAAAAGATTAGAGAGCGGGGGAAAGTGGTACTGGGGCGCACTGGCGATTGCGATATCAAACAAGATATCGGTCTTTATAAAAGATGACATCAAGTGTGTAGCAATTAAAAAAGAAAAATGGTTGCTAATTAAAAAGATTGAGAAGGATGACAGCAGGTACTCGTAAAGTTGAAAGTATATACAAGCAAAAGTTTCAAACAAAATGTGAAAGTACAGGAAGACCGGAAACATATCTCTAGGTTACAATAATTTGTTTATTCTAAACAAGAAGAAAAAAATATTACTTGACAGGGTTTGATTAACTATCTGCTCATCTACACGTTGTTGTCAATTTGTGAAAAAAAAATAGAAGGAAAAAATACACTGGTGAGAGTTTTTACTAATGTAAACCGAGGGACTATAATATAGTAATCGTTCACGTGCCACCACCCACCGGCCAGCCACTAATTTTTGAGACTGTGGCGGCTTACCCCCCCCCCCCATCTCAAAGCCTTTTTTTTCCCCCCGTGTAAAAAAAAGCCAAAAAAAACATAAAAAAAGGCTCACGTTCCAGACGTTTCCTTGTAAGCCGCTCTTGTTCTCCCAAACGCGAAGGAGAATTATTAGTGACAATAGAAGATGACTCAACACAGCAACCCATCATTAACAACTCTAAGTTGATACATAAAAATAAAAAAAATTTTCCCCATGTCTAAAAACAAACCCTTATAATCCCAAAAAAAAAAAAGGTGAAACCGAACCATTTTTCATTCTATAAATAAATTTTCATTCCCACCTGTTGTCTCTTTTGTTTAGCTTTTCTGCATTTTAATGTTTTAAAAAAAAACTTTTCTTTGGAAAAAAAAGATATATATATATTTATCAAAGGCAAAGAAAGCATTACAACTCTCTACATTCTCTTTTAAGAAAATATACAAGCTTAAAAGAATCAAATTTTTCTAGCCCCCCTGTTACTATTAGTATCCTTGTTTTATCGGTCTGAAAACTATAAATACAATCAGTTGTCCCTTTTGCATCAATATATAAAACAAAAAGAAGCAAAATAATACCATTTCAAATAAAAATAAAATATACACATTTACTTATCACATATATACTTATATACCCACATAATGTCTCCATTTAACGATTATTGTTTAGTTTGTGAACAAGTTTGTCCTGCTGACTCAGTTTACTGTTCAGAAACCTGTAAGTCAAGCGATCAAAAACAAGCAACATCTCCAGCTCTGTCTGCTTGTTCTTCTTTATATTCAGGTCAACAGCAGCAGCAACAGCAACAGCAGTTACAACAGCAACAACAGCAACACAACCATCAAGCCTCGATCTCTAGCATCATATCACCATTACTTACTCCACAACTGTACAGTAATGCCACGCCTATGCATTTATCAAGCTCTGTTGTCAAACAATCAAACAGCAATAACTTTTTCTTCAAATCACCACAGTTTAGAGATTTATCTTATGATTCACCAATGTTATCATCTACCTCTGTTCATAATGACCTCGATTCAAATAGATTAGACTTGAACGCATCTTCTTCCTTATACCATCAACTACATCAACAACAACAACAACAACCAAAGGCATCACAACAGCACCAAGCTAACGTTCATGCTAGTCAACTACAAGATAGCAAGAATAACTCTAGTAGCAACACCACTGCTCAAGTGAGTGATCTGTTATCAACTTGTGCTTCTGAAAACTACAAAATCTGGTTATCTATCCACTAATAGAAAGGGGGAAACTGATGGTCATTTGTCATTTTTTCCACAATCTTACAAAACAAAAACAAAAAAATTATTTGCATTTATGTTCTTTGAAAGTTCATACCATTTTACTTATACATTTATAAATATGTATATATCTTCACCTTAGTATATATTACTATTGGGTTTTTTTTTTTCCAAAAAAAAGTCTGACATATATTTCTGTCCATTTGAAAACAAAAAAAAAAAAAAACATTTTACTACATAGATTTACATAGACGAGTTTGGAAAAGTTTATATTAATTCATATACTATCTCTTTCTCTTTATATTATTATCATCTTCATCATCAGACCATTGCATTACTTATTTATTTATTATTTTCTATATAGTTTAATTTAAAAAAAAAGCTGTCATGAAATTAGTGTGATACGTAAATACTTTGTAAAATTAATTGTCTCCGATAAACGCTTGTTTTAACAAACAAAGTATATGTGCCTTTTTGTTAAACAAAACTAAATCTTAAAGATTTCTCGCGGTTCTAGAACATAACGTTTCTAAGCCCACATACATGGCTTGGTTGATCAGTTCATTAAGCATTTTTTTTTCACTTTTTTGTATCCATCCCATCATCGTAATGAAAGGGGGGAAAGGAAGATGTAAATAACTGAATTTTTTCTGTCTGCGATATATTCAACAGTAGAGAACTATGTAGAAGAAAAAGATGCAAAAAAAAATAACTTCATTTTCATTATTTAAAGATTGTTTGGATAAATGGGATTCAAGTTTCTTTCAGGTTCTACAAACTACATACAGTATATAAGCATACACTTGTTGTGTGTTTCTAATGGATGGTATAAACCGGGAATGAATAGAAATTTTAGTTTTAGTTAGTCTTTCCCATCTTCTATAAGTTGATTGAAAGGGAATTTGAAACAAAAAAAAAATCACAGTAGCTGATCTGGGGAAAAGGGTAAACAGATATGGGGTGTCAGATATAATCGGGAATGATGGTCCAAAAAGAAAGAAACTGTTGGGTTATGTTTATTTCCATCAACATCAGTTTTATTATCCCGCATTTCATGTTTACAATTCACTAGTTTGGTTATGGTTTCATGAATAATTCCATTCTTTTTGTTTTGCTGTTAAGTGTCCTTTGAAAGATGTACGACATTTAAATAATCACTAAACAAAAAAAAAAAATAGGTAATTGCCGTCACAATGAAAGGAGAAACGTCATTGATTTATTTTTTGTTTTTTTAGTTCTTTTGTGTTTTTTTCTTTTGATACTTAACTCCTTTTTTTTATTTGAAAGGTTTTTTGTTTGAAATATAAATTCCGATTCAAACTACTGTTTAGGGTTTAAAAGAGGGGTTAAACTATAAAGATCAACTGGTAGGTTTCATATATATTCGGATGTAACAAATTAAGCACACAGTGTGCTCTTCATTCTCTCCTGGGTGTGTTTCTTGGTTATTTTCCTTTCTTAACCGTTTATTCACTTCTATGACTTTAATCAGAAGTGCTGTCTATGTAACAGTCCTTATTATTGCTGGTTATTGATTATATGAAATACATTTTACCCTAAACTAAACACCACTATTGAAAGAACCCTCCTCATTGTCAAATGCAAAGAAATAAAAAGCCGCAGATCGAGAACTTTTTTTTTGAAAGCTGCAGACTTTTAGATATATGCACTACCATTTCCCCACACAATAAATACATGCGGTTTTAGGATCCAGACCTGTTTCCCATTATAGTATCGTAAGAACTAGTGGAGCTGGACCAAGGCTTGAAACTGGACTCCGCAATTTGGTGGATGGTCTGTTTTTACTTTTACTGTTTAGTTTTTTAAAGGGATTTCATATAACAGTATTAGTTCAAAAGTGAATGAATTATTAATTAAAAGGATCGTACGCATGGGTTGTAATCTAGTATTAAAAAAAGTTAAAAATAGGACACACACTATACAACTGAAAATACTAATGGAACTGAAAAAAAAAAAATCTAAAGCTCTTAATGATTGGAATATATCCCCAAAAAATGTTAGTTCAGATATGACTGTATAAACTAGCTAATCATAAGCTGATACCTTTAACAATGTAGATCAAATCGCCATCTTTAATTTCTTTAACAACTCTTCCATTGGCAGGGACATAGATGAACTCTTCATCATTTTGTGAACCATCTTCTATCTTTTCGTCATCCCTACGTAATCTGAAGATTGTTAGTTTTTCATTAATATCAGTTGTTTTATTATTTTCATTCTTAATTTTGAGATAATCACAACAGTAATCAAGCATTCTTCCAACTGGCCAAGCCTTGGAGACAAAAAGTTCATGTCTAATCGAGTTACTATTCGTTCCCATTTTTGTTGTTGCACATGCCGACTCATAATCATCGCCTATATGTTGACAATAAATGTATATCTTTTCACTCGTGGAAACTTTGGGATCACCTTTAGCTCTTTGTTTCAATTTTGAAGCTTCGATTAACTTTAATGCTGGAGATGGTTTTTTCTTAGATGACGTCAAGTTTTTAAATCCAAATCCACTCGGTGAAGATGATGTTGATTTTTTCTTCGTTAATTTGATGAATTTTTTCAATTTTTTCAATGCTTGGGCAGCAGTTGAATTTGTTTGAGATAATGAATCATTAACAAGCTTTGAAGCAATAGATGTGGTTTTATTATTAATTGATACATTTGAATCGAATAATTCTGCATTTTTCATTTTAGATTCAAGTTCAGCTTGTTTTCTAATTTCTTGCAAATTTGGGAAAACGGTTGATGAAGGCGGTAAATGCGAAGTTGAAACCGATGTTGTTGAAGTATTCTTCTTTTGGTGAGCTTTTGAATCATGTTCGATGAATTCCATCCTGTGTTCCTTACAAAATGAAGTAGAACACAGTTGGCACGTGAATGGTAAATAGTCGATTCTTCTACATATTGAGCATTTTTGACCAATGTCTAATATCGTTTCATCTCTTTCGGTTGGGTCAATAGTCGTCATGATGATGTTCAGTTGTCTAATTAATGTAAGTTTAGTCTAATGTTTTTTTTGTTTCTGTTTTTGTTTTTGTTTTTGTTTTTGTTTTTGTTTTTGTTTTTGTTTTTGTTTTTGGATATGTTTTTGGATATGTTCCTTTTTATTAAATTTGAAAAGAAGTTTCCTTTTTATATGTAATCTGGGTGGCAAATGTCTAATCTTCTAGAATGAAACCGTTTATAAGCGGAATCTAAATTACTTTTTTTTTCTAGGAGAAATATCCAAACATAAACAGTCAATAATAACCATAATCGCCACTCAATTAGATCTCCCAGAATAAGATAAAAAAAAAAAACGCTGTGCTTTTGAAACTGGGATTATCACGTGATTGGGGTCGATAGAATTGAAAGTATTTCAAGATCTAAAAATTTTCTAGGATTCTGTATTTAGTAAGTGACTTATTAAATTGAAATCTGTGTTTTTCATTTAACTGTTGTTTTGATAACAAGTAGACTCAATAACAAAATATTATATATAATACACAAATTGGAAGATGATCTGTGATTTGAATGTTCCATGGCCTGTGAATGATTTCACAAAGCCAACTGAAAAACAAATGATTCAACTGAAAACTGCACTTGCAACTCTAGAAGAGATAGGTTACACCCATGTTGCCATAAATTTCACGATAAACCAACCAATGAAGATACCCACCCAAATAAATGAAATAAATCCAATAAATTTGAATGATTTTGCTAATTTTGAATCCAGACTTAAAATATTCACAAGAATCACAATATCAATTGACGATCCATCACAGTGTCAAAATCTAGCGAAATTCCAACAAGTTTTTGATGTTGTTGCCATAGAACCAAGAACTGAAAAGGCATTAACTTTAAGTATAACAAACTTAGAAATTGATTTGATTTCAATGGATTTTAAGAATAAATTACCTTGTTATTTAAAGCCAAAGACTGTGTGTGCCGGTGTTGAAAAGGGAATTTATTTTGAGATTAAATACGGTGATATGCTAATTCCAAATACACAGACAAGAGCCATGGCTATATCAAACATTAAACAGTTGATTAGAGCATCCAGAGGAAGAGGTTTGATATGTTCTAGTGGATCCGATGTAGGACCTGCTGGGTTAAGAAGTGCGAATGATGTTAGTAATTTATTGGTTTTGGTTGGATTAGACGCCAATCGTTCTAGTCAGTGTTTCAAAGATTGGTCACTAAAGACTTTGTTGAATGGTAGATTAAGAATTAAATCTTATAAACAAGTTATTGTAATCAGTGGGGATGATAATCTAATTGATAATTCATTAGAGAAGAAAAATTCAAGTTCGCTTAAGCATGCTACTAATAATGTTAAAATGGATGCTGATTCTTACAAAAAGAGAAAAATTGATAATAGCTTACAAAGACAAATGACAATTAAAAAGATGAAAAGATAATGTGTTACCGTATAGATTTATTTAATGCTATATTATAATTAAGAGATAAAAAAAAAATTTATACGTAGAAAAAGAATAAATAAGGAACAAACAAACTTGATTGTTTATTTGTTTGAATAAATGTAGACGTTGCATTTCTTGTTCTTGTCATTATAAGAAGTAGATGTTTTTGACTTTTTTGTGGGAGAAGTTATTGAAAGATCAATTTTGCGTTTTGACGGTGATGTATTAACTTTCGATGGGGAGGTATGCTGTTTCCTTATTGAAAGCAATCCTGGTGGCTTGGTTGTCGAAGTTGCTGAATTTGCTGTGGGTATTCCCCTCGTGGCTCCAAGTTTTGTTAATATACCTCTATTCAGTGGGATGTTGTTGTTGTTCCCCGTTGCTCTTAGGTTACTAGATGAAAGTTGGGATGAACCAACCGTTGTGATTTTATTTAGTGTATTCGGGTTTGTGTTTGAAACTTGATATAGTCTTGGTTTTCTAATCGCTTGTCCTAAATATCTTGACCTTATTTTATTTTGCTGACTTGCCTTTTGTAATAGCGTACTTCTAAAAACTGGTGTGTTGCTTGTCGGAGTGTGTTGAATAACTTTCTTGTTGTATGAAGGCACAATAACATGATTTAACGCTTTAACTTTGTTTTTGTTTTTCTCGTAGCTTAACTGTTTGGTAAGTTGTTTCAAATTTTGAGATGCTAGTTGACGTTGATTTTCTCTTTCTTTAGCATACTTGTCATAAAGGTCTCTAGCCGGTATTTTGGCTTTCTTACCCATTTTAATTTGAATCTGGTCAACTGGTCTATCGCTAAAATCTCTTTTTATCAATGACCTCCAAAGCGGCTCTGAATTGGAAATGATTTGTGGTGAGCTGGTTTCCATCAATTTTAGAGCTTTTGCTGATTTTTTCTTAAGTATTGGATCGACTAAATGGTAAGGAGTTAGTCCTATATCGTTTATTAAATGGGCATTTTGAAGGCATTTGATCTTTGCTAACTGTGTTAATGGTAATGGTCCGATTTGCGGCTGTGCTCTTTCAACGAAAACCATTTTGTGAAGCCACTGTTGTTTATATATATGGACTAATAGTCTTGAAAAATGAACAATTGTAAATTTGTTGGTAAGTTATATTGCTAGAGTAAATATAAGTCTGTGTTATACAGTTTTTATGTAAGGATTTAGATTATCGTCTTGAAGAACAAAAGGTAAAATCAAAGCTATGTAAAACTCCATAGACTTTACAAAAATGAAATTTGGTCTGGAAAAATTAGTACTTTGGTTCAGTTTTGTTTGAACTTTGCACGAAACTTATTTTTTAAGCGCTCTACGATGAAGTTGATATGGGGTTTCAGACCGATTTAAAGTCGAAACCGCATCCCTATAATCAGATCTATCCCATATTTAATTTATCTTATACGAGGGTAATATCAACACGTTAACTGTATCAAAATCAATAGATCGATCATCATATAAATTTTCAAACATGAATAAGTCGACGAATACTTTACTAATGTAAAACTAGGAAAATTGAGCTGTGCCAGCAACTTTGATTTCATAAAACTATGTAAAGTTAATAAAGCTATTTATATCTATGAGAACTTAATTAATAAGGATCCTTTTAACACACAATTAAGCACAATCAGCAGGTCTTAAACCACAGAACCAACTCAAAGCGTAAGCTTCAGATTCTGGAATTTCATCAGTACCTTCAACCTTGAAAGTGATGGTACAACCCTTCTTGAAATAGAAAGTGTCACCTGGTGTAATCTTCTTGGAGAAACCAGTTTCATCAGTAACAGTGAAAACACCGTGAACCTCTAGGTTAACCTTCATTTCATCGTAGTCGTAACTGTAGACTAAAGCTTCACCAGCCTCTTGTCTGTAGAAACCACATGAGATTTGCTTGTCTTCTGGGGCTTCAGAGGTAAAAGTGTCAGCTAAGAAAGCATTGTTACCTGGAGCTGGGATAGCAGCTGGCTTGATGGTGAAACCATTTTCGGATTGGGACTTGTATAACATAGGCATTTTGATGAAGGTTTTATTTAACTGTATTGATAATCGATAAAGAAATTGATGAAGAAAGAACAAAACTAAATCTCCAATTGATAAGTGATTCAATATACGGTAATTGATTTGATATTTATACTAAAGTTTAATAAATTGAAATCAAGCTCTGAATGCAAGTATCACTAAGACTGAAAATAGATCCCTTGAATACTTCCTAATCGGGCAAAAATATACGGGTGTTAAATGAAGGTAAGTGCCCTGTGAAAATAAAACTCAGGGAAGCGATTGTAGGCAAAACAGACCAGCCTCATGCCTACGTCGCGAGTTGAGGACCGTGTGGTGTAACTCCAAATTTGCGGAAGGTGAGCCTTGCAGGGGCCAAGTCTTCTTAATTCTTGCTGGTTGTGGACCACGGAAGAGAGATTTGGAGTCCGGGTTTTAAGTGCGGATGGGGGAATTCTATCAGTAGGTAGGTAGCCTAGAAATCCCACTTACTTATGGTTTATCTCAGTTGGTTGTTTTAACGTAACTATAGAGTCACTTAGATGTATATATTCAATTCTTTAATTTTTACACAATTAGTTAGAGCTCAATAACAGAAGGTTTGCGATCTAACAGTCTCGACTGCTTGTACCATCTAATCACCCCTTTTAAACTAAGTGTCTGGTCCTTCCTGATTCATCATTTTGTATGAATTGAGAGTCTTCAAATATCCTAGAACAAGGAATAACTTAACTTCTTGGTTTGGATTATAAATTTCAAATCAATATTGGAGATAATGATAAATTTGAGAAGCTTGCAAAGTCTATACATCCCAGTTTTTTTCTAGTGTTCGGATTCAGGAGATTTATTAAAAAAAATTTCAAAATCCTCTTTTCCTCCACCCTCTTTTCCTATAAGAGAATGCTTTCCAGCACTTTACAATTAAAAAGATTCTACTAGCAATTGTAACAATTATTAACTGCTAAGAGAACAATCTCCTTAAGTTGATTCCGATTTGGCCATAGAGGTTTCGAAAGGCAGTTTACTGTATCCCCAATTCTTGGGGCGCTTCGATTTGACACACATTTCCATTTGCAATCCAACCAATTTCCTCAATGTTACAACATGTGGTGAAACTTTAAATCAATTTTAAACCATAAATATAGTGAGATAGATGATTGTCTTTTATATTTTAAACTTAGATCTATATAATCCAGTAGTGTGTGTAACCTGGTTTCAATCTGGAGTTGCATATCTACCTCTATAAATGGAAATTGTCAAATTCTATTGAAGTAATTCGAAACTACGAAAGCTTTGAAACTCAAATCTCTAGTCTATTATTATATCCATAATATAATCCAGTACTAGACCAGGCATCAGTTCTTAAATTTCCCAAGCTTAATCCCTTATAAAACCAGTTTAAATCAATTCTATACTTGACCATTTGATTATGAACGTTGTTACTCCCCACTCCCCAAAAGGTTGCGGCTCATCTTGAATTTCGGGAACTTTATTCCAAATTAGGTAATTATGGGTCGCTATCTAGTGAGAGCGCTAAGTATAGGGAGCAGTAGGATCCTGTTTATACCGGTGAAAAGTTGATTCGATTCAGTAATAAATCACTATATAAGTAAACACAATTCCTGCTTTGAAAGAAAGTTGTAATTACCACTTAGTCTTGCTTTCTTTTATTTTTATCAAAATTCCATCTTGACATCAATTAGAAAAAAACAAATACATCACTCAAAATGCCTATGACAATTATCTCAAAAGAAAAAGGTTATGACGTCTTACCACCTGTCGTTGGCCCAACTTCATTCTTGGGTGACACCATAACATCTGAAACCGATGTTGATCACCAAATTACTGCTGGTTTCTACAGGCAAGTCGCTGGTGAACCATTAGTTTACACTTACACATACGATGAAATGAAGGTTGTCTTAGAAATTAAGGGTACCGTTGAAATCAGTGATGAAACCGGATACAAGATTACTCCAAAGAGGGGTGATGTTTTATACTTCAAGAAGGGTTGTACTATTACTTTCAAAGCTTACGAAGAAGATGCTTACGGTTACTTTTACTTTTGTGGTTTAAAGCAAAACGGTGTCTTATAAATCTAATTCAATAACGGTTTGCTGTTTACAGGCTCGTTCCTATATTCGATTAACTGGATTAATTGTTACATAGTTCTTTATAAGTTTAATTAAATATTTTCCTTCTTTCAAATTACACTATAACTTAATACCACTAGAGCTCATCAGAAATGTAGTTAAAAACACGAATTGCAGAAATACACTAGAAGTAATGATCTAATAAATCCCTAGTCAGTTTCTAGTACGTTCCTAGTACGTTCCTAGTAAGTTCCTTAGCTAGACTTGAAAGGTACTACTTATACCTTTTATGCACTTTTGATACATCTTGATGCGTTTAATACATTTTCTATGGCTTCAATAATTTACGTACGGTTGTATAACTTTTTAAAAATTAACCGACTGTAATCAAAGTGATTTTGAAAAAGAAAATCAACAATATAATGAAAAAAAGAACGTCAGCTACAGGATTCGAACCTGTGCGGGCAAAGCCCAAAAGATTTCAAGTCTTTCTCCTTAACCGCTCGGACAAACTGACAATTATCTTTAATGTAAGGATTTAGCTCCTCGTTTCGGCGCCCTCTTTATTTGGAACCTTAAGGCCCTGTTCTATCATTAATAATCTCATTTGAGATAATTCGTCATCATTGGAACTTAAGAGATCCAGCTCCGTTATTGAATATCCCTTTTTGGAGTTGTCGACAACTTCGTCGACACTCTGTTCTTTATTATATAAATACCTATGTATTTTCCTCTACTGTTTAGTTTTATCTTCTATTGATTAAGATAGAGGATTATCAAATAAATATCAATTTTTATTTCAAATAGTTTTAAATAACAATCGAATCATCACATTTAAATTGGAGTTTCAGGTATTATTCTAGCGTGCGTTTTAGAAAATTCAGGTTTTACTTTTTAGCACCTACAGCACGTTTAGTTTGTTCTTCAAACTCCTGATGTGTTTTTCCAAACAAAAATTTACCATTTTATAAATTAGAATAATTTGGATCTTTGTAGATTACTGTTTTTCAACATTTTATTAGTTATACAACAATATTCTTGTTGTGGTGTAAAACTGTTGAAAGTGGTATCAATGCAACTTTTGCAAATTTTCAATACAAAGTGTTTGTGTTATAACAAAATAGAATGAACTTATAATAAGAATTGTTTTACACTATTCTTTATGGATCTAGTTGTAACTTATGATTTGTTCGAGCAGGAACTATTTCTAAAAACCCAAAAAACATTTGTTATTATATCTGAGAAGGATTGAGTATAAGTGGCTGGTAACTCATTTGATTGTAGCTTTTTATCGAGTTTATGTCCAATTTCAAAATTCTGAATGAATAGCTTCAAAATTCATTTTAATCAATATATATAATGTTAAAAGGAGGAGATAATAAGACCACACAAGATGCTGTGCGGCGTACCCCACGTTGACGGGACCGGTATTTTAAAGAGCTCATGGTAGCGATAACTGACATTGAAAGGAAAACAGATAAATAGAATTAAATTTCCTAGCTAGCTTTCATAAGACATGAAAATAACTTCAAAAGTGATATAGAGCAAAGAGTGTTAATACACTTTCAACCGAAACTATCATATCATACCAACGAACAACATGCTCGAGTTAACTACACCTAAGTCTGTTTTGATTTTTACTGCTTCGGTGATAGGTTTTTTGGAGTTTATGGGCTTGATACTCCCACTAACGATTCAAAATTTTTTCCCTCAATCTTCGAATTTAACACATCCAGCTTCACCCGTTGACTCTGTGTTAGTTAGACAAGCAGTGAGTGACCTTCATGACATAACTAACAACAATGTTTACTCTCAATGCGATAAATGTAAAAAAAGATTGAGGCTTGGAAAAGATTTAAGCACAACTAGACCTGATTTAATTCCAAGGATTTATATCCAATGGTGCAAAGAAGCTAACTATAGAACAGATGAGCTATGTGAGACAGCTTATAATAGGTCAACTTTACATAGGACAACTTTTGGTACTAATTTCATTGATCTTGTATCATTGATGGATCCATTAAATTTAGATGGTGATTATTTTTGTCATTATATTGAACGAGATCAATGTCCTTATGTTCAACCTCCAGATATTGATGTTTCTCATTTATGGGGTGGTCAACAAAAGGATGATAAGTATAAAGTTGCCCCTGAACCGGGGAGTGAAACCTTCAATGTGTTACATGTTTCTGATTTTCATATTCAGTTGGATTACACAGTTGGTGAAGAAGCTAATTGTAGTTGGTCAATGTGTTGTTCACCTCATTCTTATAACAAGGAACCTACACCCGAAGATTACGATTTTTCAGACTCTTGGGATGAAAATAAATTAGGTGAAGGTTTCAGTTTCTATGATTCTCATTATGTGAATGGGACCTTTCAAAAAGGAGAATGGGTAGGTGCTGATTCATCATCATGGTCTCCAGCATTCACTTTTGGAAATTATCTTTGCGATGCTCCTGAAGTTTTAGTTAATAGTTCCCTTGATTCAATAATTGATTTTAAAAACGAACAAAACCTTTCGTTTGATTTTGCAATATTTACAGGGGACTTAGTGGATCATGACGAATTGAAGTATGTGAACTATCAATCCACTGTTCAATCCGAGGAGGTTATATTCAGGGATATTAAATTCAAGTTACAAGATATTCCATTGTATCC
The DNA here is from genome assembly GCA_030557545.1 of Ogataea salicorniae. NCBI lineage: Eukaryota > Fungi > Ascomycota > Pichiomycetes > Pichiales > Pichiaceae > Ogataea > Ogataea salicorniae. The sequence continues at coordinate 111,876 of JAKTPI010000027.1, forward strand.
CGTTCTAGGTAATCATGATACTTTCCCGTATGCACAGTTAGGACAACAGAAGTATGGATTTAATAATTTGATGGATTGGAACACTGAATTAATGGCTGATTTATGGAAAGATTACAATTGGATTGATTCTGATGTTGCACAAGAGGCCAAAGAACATTACACTGGGATCAGCGTTAAAACATCCAGAGGGTTAAGGATCATTTCGTTGAATTCAAATTCTTGGTACGTTTCAAATTTTTATGCGTATATCAACATGACATTAGATTATGATTCTTTTGGGCAATTCAAATTTTTTGTTGACGAATTATTGTTAGCCGAAGCAAAAGGTGAAAGGGTTTGGTTAATTATTCATGTCCCCGCAGGCGTTGACATGTTACCTATTCCTTCAAAAATCCTGGCACAGATTATTGAAAGATTTTCCCCATATACCATTGCAGGTATTTTCAATGGTCATACACATAGAGATGAATTTAAAGTGTTATATATCAATTCTGAGGTATCTATCGAAAATGCAATAGCCAATACTTGGATTGCTCCTTCTGTTACTAGTTGGCCCAAATTGAATCCTTCTTTTAGATTCTTACAAGTTGATACAAAAACGTTTTCTGTGATGAATGCTTTCACTTATTATGCTAGATTAAATGATACTTTTACGTCAAATGGATCAGAACCTGTTTGGGAATTGGAATACGATGCAAGAAAAGATTATAATATTAAAGACTGGCCAGAGTTATCCCCGTTGAATGCAACTTATTGGCATAAAGTAACAGAAAATATCAAAAGTTCCTCAGATAGTTTACAAACTTACGAGAATTATGCTACTAGGTTCTCACCATATACTTTTGATTGCAAAAAAGATGGAGCATGTGAAAGTAACTGGTGTTATGTTACATCTTTCACAGTGGATCAATACATGGACTGTTGTAAAGCTGAAAACATTGAATTATGAAAGTTCAATCTTATACCCCCACTTTATATACTGTTACCTTGATTTTTTTTTGAATCTTCATAGTGTGTACATGAACCGTACAGACCATATTATTGTCTATTTACAAGAAAGTTATCTATATGACATTCTATTTATACATAATAACAACCACCTTCATCTCTTTGGATTTTACTCATCTATTCCAGTAAGTAAATCATCTTTCCAGAAGCATCAAATCCAATCTTTCTATCCTTCTTGTTATCTCTGTAAGTTTTACCATATCTGTAACCAACTTGACCAACTTTAACATCAGTGAACCTGAAAGCAACCTTATCACCTTCGTACATTGGAGCAATTAGAGTATTGTTCCTCTTTTCAGAACCGCTGGTTAAAGTGTGAGAAGAGTGTTCACCACCTTCGGATAATCTTTCCAACGTTTCTGCAGCCGGTTCCAAACCGAACTCTCTAGCAGCATCGACAGGACCGAAAGGTTCAGATTCGGCAATGGTCATAAATCTAGATTGCATCGTTTTTTCAGGAATTGGAATTTCTGTTAGATTTTCTTTGTGCTTTTGAATATCATACAATGGGAACATTTTATACATCACTTGTCCCATTTTCTTCATATCTTTAGTGATAAGTCCTTCTTCGTTCATTTTTTTTTCAATTGCAGCTAATTTCACTATAGCTTCAATTCTTTGAATCTTTAATCCGTATTTGATGGCAACTTCTTGAGATGATAATTTCAAGTTCATGATATCATTGACAATTTGAGCTTTGGTCTCAATACTGACGTTCACACTGGTGAAACATTTTGGATTGAATGGGAATGGCTGTAATGGGTGTCTTTCTCTACCTCTAGCAGAATCAGAGACTAGAGCCTCCACAGCCTCAACACCTTCTGCAGCAGCAGCAGAAGCTTCAGCACCTTCGCCACTTGAAGATTCTGATTCAGAAGTGTTTGCTAGTAAACTCATACCTCTCTCTGCGGATGGATCGATATAGTTAGTGGTGTGGTTTTGATTTGGGTATGCATATTTGTTCAAATGGTAGTCACCTTTGAAATTTTTAGGACCTAGGAATTCATCCATAAGTCTTTTAAAAACTGTTTGTTTACCCTTTCTTGGAGGAGGGATGTTACCAGCTTTTGAATAGAATGGGTATGCTAGTGTTCTTCTGTAACGAACTTGACTCACTTGACCGTTGATGATCTTAACTGATTGAGTCTTGGATTCGTTAACCAGACTTGATATCTTTCTTGAAGAAATCATTGTGTATGTGTGTAATTTATTAAGTCTATGGGTCAATGAATGAAATATCCAATAAAGACTTGGATATCAGTACTTGATAAAACTGTGCCGTCAGCTTGACCAAATACGGTTCTCTATCCATCTACGCTCTCCACCCTCTCTCATCCAAGACTCCAGCCAAAATACAGTAGAATGATAGTGAAAAAAAAAATTTAAAAATTCCATCGGTTACGAAGCGATGCTCTTTGTCAATACATTTACATTTTATAAAATCTCTGCACCAAAAACATGAATCATCATTTAGTTGCACAGCCGTTAATTGACACAGTAATCTTATTGTTTAAGTCAAATCATTCTTCATTCTTAATTAGTTGACATTACTCCATTTCGTTCGTTGCATATAATTATCTGTTCACACCATATCACATTATATCATTAACATTTAAATTTACACACTATATCTCCTCTTGTGTTAAAGGATTCATTTTTGATTAGCTTCAGTACCAATTCAGTTCATTTCTAATACCTATATATATATTAATACTTATATTTATAACCCCACCAATTTCAGTCAATTCATCTCTTCCGACACGATAAAAAATTGCCAATAAGGAATGAAAAATAATTCAAATGAACAGAGCAACAAAGCTCAATATACTCCAGAAAGTGAAAATGATGCCGTTCCACCACCTGCTTTCTCACAAACACTAGTAAATCAATCCCAGCAACTACAACAAACAGCACCGGAAACGGCTACAGTAGGAACCGCAACAACAACACAGGAAAAACAACAACAGCAAAATGAAACAACTTCATCACAGCAAAGAAAATCATCTTTATCATCATCAACTCCAGCATCAAATACCCAATCCTCTTCTGCTCCTCGAAGATTCTCAACTGGTGTTTCTCAACAAGCAACCCCCAACAACGGGACCAGAACGAGATCAGGTTCGCAAAGTGCCAGAGGTGGTGGAAGATTTTCATGGGTCAGAAGACTTATGAACAATAGTAAACCAATTCCAGCCAATCCACAATTAGCTCAATTATCTTCAACAGGAAATCATTCTCCTAAGAAGTCAAATCCAATTGTTTCTGCTCCACCAATCACCAAATCTATCGAGACACCTGTCCGTCAAGAGCAAGAAGGTACACAAGAGAAAGAACAACAGCAGCTACATTCAACTTCGAATACCACACATTCTATAAAATCTAGCAAATCGAAATCAAACAGAGTTACATACCTGCACAATGAAAATGACCAGGTGAGTTTCTTATCAAACGATAATGCATCAACTTTAGATAATGTTTCTACAAAACCAATCTTATCTCTTTCTCCTGCAGCTTCATCATCATCAGAGGATGAATCCCAATCTTACAATGATTACATTGACGATAATTATTCTCAACCATCTATGAAATCAACTGCTATGACTTCAATTGCACCAACTTCTTTCACACAAGGTTCAAACAATACCAATGGAAACATGATTATTAACCCAGGGGCCACATCAGCGACATACCCAAATAACGGTGCTATGGGAACTGGTACTGGAACAGGAACGCCATCTATTATGAGTAGTATCCATGGTACAGGTACTGGATCGGGAAATAACGAACGTGGTAGTGGCCAACATAACACTGTTGGAGGTGGAGATTCGAGTTCGGTTATTACCATTGCAAGTTCAACTAGAAATAGAAGAAGACGTTCTATTGATACTAACGCTTCAACTTCAGCTATACCTCCCGCCAGTATCTTTGAGAGAATTACTAGTGTGCCAGGTGGTAGTATAACAAATACCAGCTTGAAAGCAGTTTATCCTGCTGGCACCAGAGAACAGGATTCTATCTTGTCTTCTAACGATTATCATTCTCTGAGATCTCAGTAGAACTGAACCCATTCTTTTTTCTATCTCTATTCGCTTTTGCGTTTCATGATTCTATTTTTTTTTATATTCAGTTCTTTTATCAGACCTCAAAACCCCAAAACAACCAACGACATGAAACGAAACAGTAGTTATTTATCGAATATTTTTTCTTTGGGCTTTTTTATGAACATACAAACTATTGATTACTTGACACTTTTTTCTCTTTTACAGTTGATAACATATATATACATATGCTACGCTTTTTCAACTCCATACCATATCACACCTCATCTAGTATGAAGGTAGACATGACGTCACCGACGCTATTTTCGCCGATCGTCTAAAACGTAAACAAAGCTGCGCCGCACGACGACATAAAAACAAAACAAAACAAAACAAAACAAAACAAATTCAACGAGTCATTCAATTGGAGCTGAAATCATCACTGCTCAAAATACTTTGTTTTGTCTTGAACTCAAGAAACCTCCATCTGTTTTGTTTTAGGTAACTCAACACTCCGAACAACAATTATTATCGAATCAAAGATATTTTCTGTACTGAATTTCTACTTCAGACCCCAACTCAATAAATAATCGGGTTTCCTTCCTGTTATTTTTTGTCCAGTCTTATAATCAATATCAAGAAAAGAAGTCAATATTACTAAAAAGACGATATAAGTTTTATTACAAGTTAGACACATTCCCATCTTTGGTCCTTGTATTTAATTTTGTTTTTAAAATCCTCCACATTATTAGAGCTTCATCATTTGATTAATAACTTGACATATTGATCACTTTATTATCTTTAATAGTCACCTTGGTCTAGAGATTTGCACACAAAACTATATTTAAACTTAACGATAATTTATATACCCCATCCAACACCTTTGATACTTATTAACTGATTTTTTCAAGATACTATTCATATACAACTGGGCATTCTTTGCATAATCACCCTCATTTTTTTCATCTGACATATAAACCAGCGCATATAATTATCACATCATTCTATTCCACACAAGACATTAATACCGTATATCAGCTATCAACCTTTGTACGAAACATTCTAATCTATTCTAATAATAATATTTAATAATAAAATGGGCGGAAATACTTGTGATGGAGATGTTTACATCCACAATTTAGCAACTTTTATTAAATCCCACGAACGTCAACTTGCAAATGCTTTGATCGCCTACAAGAAAACCAATACGAGATCTACAAGTAAAGCGGTACCCCAACAGCAACCACAGCAATCTACTAAACCAGTCAGATTATCACTCTCATTACACCATTTATATTTCCTGTTAGGAAAATTTCAAGATTTGGGAATAGCTGTGGGACCAATGAATACTAGACTTGATAATATTGATACCGAAAGTTCCAATAACTACGTTTCATTTTTGAGTGAATTTCAAAGAAACAAAGCATTAGCATCCTCTGATAATCAGTCCATTCACTCAATGTCAAGTGTCAAATCAGTAATGTCTAGTGTTAGTGCACTTTGGAATACTTTGGGTTCAAGTGGAAACAAAGGGGAAAACATAATATCGGATTTAAAGTATTTATATTCAGCGTTTTCTAAACTACCTTGTTTAAGAATTGCAAATGATCCAAACGCAAAGTTAATTGAAGGCCATGAGGAGTACCCATTTGACACATCAACTCCGATAAAAGTATTTAAAAATCTATCCGTTTTGGAAATTTCAGAGTTGGACCCAAAGGAAATATATGGATGGCACATATTGAGTGATAACATTAGATTCCTAGTCATAAAAAAGACAGGCATAACCGATCCTGTAGAAGTTTTGGTTCATTTAGTGAATGATGATGCAAACAGAAGAGGGTCCATGTACTCTGAAGAATCAGCTCCTTCTCCAACAAGTGCTACTGCAAGTGTTCCAGGTTCGATGTCAACTACGATATCTTCCAAAAGAGGTTCTTTTTCATCACCACCATTACCCTCAAACAATCCGTTTTTCAATTCATATGGATCATCTCCTTACCACCATTATTTGAGTAGTTCTATACCTGACAGTACTTCACCACCTCCTTCTTACCATTCTTCCCGTATCCATCATGAAGAAAAACAACCATCAAGAAGGCAATATAATTACTACCAACAACAACGCCGTTCCCAAAGATCAGATTCAATAATAAGTGATAGTCGATTCCCACCATCATCTTCCAATTCAGACCTAATAATCAATTCAGCTGGTTTGCTGGTTCCACCTGCACCTCCAGCAGCTTCATCTGCATCATCCACAACATCCAACACAACATCAACAGTGCAGCCTTTCAACCCACAACCAATGACACAAATACAAAGAGAAAGTTCAGTTTCATCACAGGAAGAACTCCCGAACGATCACTGGAAAGGTTTGAAACAGTTGTCATTCACTGAGAATAAGATATCTTCTATAAGTGATTGGAGTTTCAATAATTTGGATAATTTATCTTCTTTAGATTTGTCATATAACAAGCTTGTGGAAGTTCCAGGTGCTGCATTTGCAAAATTAAGCAACTTGAAATCGTTGAACCTATCATACAATAAATTACCAAACACCAATAGCTTTCCTAAGACTTTAAACAAGTTGGCCATTCTGAACTTGAGAGGTAATACAATTTCGAGCTTAGATTCCTTGGAAAACCTGAAAGCATTGGAAAAAATAGACTTAAGACAGAACAGGCTAGTTTCTATTTCTGATTTAAAGCCATTATTGTTAATCAATGACGAAAAAGTCCGCTTGACAACTCTTTACTTGGTTGGTAATCCAATTGCAAGCAATAGAGGTTATAGAGTTGAGCTGTTTAATCTTTTCAATGGTGTTGATTATTCAAATGACATACGAATCGATGGGTCGAGACCTGGCATATTTGAGTCAAGATTATTGTTAGATGTTAAAGGAGCTCAATTGAAGCTGAATAAATTTTTGGATGCAAGTATAATCAGCAAGATGACTGCAAGTGTGTCGAGTATGAATTTGAGTAAGGTCATAACTACTACCACCACAACAAGAACCACATCTTCATCCACCACAGCAAGCAGTGTTTCATCTCCTACTGGCGTGCAAAAATTAAGACAGTCTAATTATTTTACGGACGATATTACTGGTACTTCATCTATGGATTCAAGCAGAAGACCGGCTTCTCAAACTCCATCTTTACCGCAAGTTCAAGCTCAACCACAGCCACAGCGACAAGCTGCAACTCCACATTTACCTAAAACCGAAGAATCAGCTCTAGGATCACAACAAAAACAAGAACAAGAACAAGCCTTACCGCGACCAACAGAAGCGACAACCAATTCATCCAATCCTACATCCTTGCTACATTCACTGAATACACAAACTTCCAACTCCCAATCAGATCAACAGCTTCAACAGCAACAAATTCTCACCCCTAATAAGAACGTTGTTAATACTGAAAATGGTGAATCCTCCATGCTACCTCCAAAATCATTCTCCACTCAAAGTCAAAGAAGGCCATGTATTATTCAATCACCAACTTTGTCTAACTTTATGGATCACATTTCGAACCCTGCACCGGCAGTTACGGGAGCTTCTACCAATGCGACTGCTTCTGCAAAGGTGAAGCCAACTCCCTCTATATCGTCAACTTCTACTACTGTTACTTCAGCTGTTCCACTACCGGCAAATTCAATCACATCAACCAATGAAATCATTCCAAAGGCTACCGCTGCTTCATCTTTACAAAGCAAGCAAGCTAAGCATCGACCAACAACTTCTATTTCTGGGCTACAAGATACTCAAGTTCCTGCACAAGTGGCAAATTCATCGCTTGATAGCAGTATTTTACCACCAGCTGCAATGATTGTGAAGCATGCATCTACAACATCTTTGAATACATCCATATCATCAAAAAGAGCATCCCAAGAGAGCGCAAATCCTATCAATCGAATCAGTATCGCTGCTCCTGCTTTACCTGTGATAACTCAAGCTACCACCATAACAACAACCGTCACTTCTGATCCATCCACCCCCTTGTCTCATAAGAAAAGTACTGAAGATATGGATTACTTCCAACATACAAACCAATCTGTCACAGTTACTACTCCTCAACAAGGATATACGCCACTGAAACCACTACATCAGTTACACAAAGTTCAACTTTCGATATCAAGTAGCAAAAGTGACGATCATGAAGATACTGGAAACGCTAACAGTCTAAACGATGGAATTAATATCGATCCAGCTATTCTATACATGATTAAAAATAGTAGAGAGGAAGAAGAATTATTGAGACTTCAACAAGTTCAACAACCTGCAAAACTTGACTTACTGAATTTGAATCCCTCTGAACAACCAGTGGCGAAAAGCAAGAATTTGTTAGTTGACCTTTCATACGAGATGCCAATACAACAAAATGTTGGAAGACGTGAGTCAAATCCTGATTTATCGCAACAATCAATCAAAGCCACGGGGAATTCTACAGACTCAACTGAAGGTAAAAATGGTAGTGCTGGCTTATCACAAGGTTTGAAGATTTTTGTGGTTTAGAACTACTCCATTAGTTTCATTATCGAGATAAGTATTTTACTGTTTTATTATTGTCATATTCATACCCCCAATTAGTGTTTTTTTTGTATCACATTCTCTTCTCAAATGACTTCATGGCGCAATCCTTGTCATCATTGTTTTTACTTTTCTTTTCATCATTCTTTTTCTTATATACCTTCTATATAATTTTTTTTCTTACTCATTTTTAATTTAATGTTATGTTTTATCACCTTCACTATTTCTTACCACTTTTTAACCACCCATTGATCTTCAATTTTAATAGTTATAGTTATTGAATTATACAAATATAGTAAAAGTGGAAAAATCTACATAGCAAATGATAAAATCAAGGAACTGTTAATGGCGACAACACATTATTTGACTTCTTAGCAACCAATGCAGCAACGTTGGCACCAGCCAGAGCTTCTGCTTCCATAGTACTAATGAACGGTTCCATTGAACTGATATACCAGATATCTTCATCAACTTCGAACCCAACTCCATAGGCATCTGCAACTGATCCAGGACTAAGAATAGGGTACGATGTCCATTCTTTAATCAGAATTGATGCCCAGTATCCAAACATGGAAAATAGTTCTTGAGTTGGAAGTTCTTCATTACTAAAGATTTTATAAACATAAAGGGATTTTTTAGGGATGTAACCGACTTGAGAGACCGAAAAAAAGTTTGAGTTGTTGTTGGATGTGAGGATGTGTTGTGGGATTTGTTGTTGTTGTGGATTCAATGGTTTAGTAAACCAGCCTCTTTTCTGTTGTCTAAAGTATTTAGTGTTTGATAGTTTATTAGCTGTTTTAATGATCGTGACATGAAGATCGACATATTCGGGTGGTGAATCAAGTAATTTTTGAAGATTATCAAATGGCTCAAATTCAAATGTAATATCTGTTTGATTTAACGGAGCAGCAATGATAACTTTATCAAAGTTTAACAGTTGCTGAATCGATGAATCTTTCTCAGTAAAAGTTATTGAATATCCATCTTGTGTTTTTACTTGCTTAGAGATGGAATTGACTGAAGTGTTCAAATACACCATTGATTTTGATTTATTGATCCAGTGTTCAAAAAGTTCATGGTTTCCACCTTTAATGGATTTGGCGCCTTCGGCACACAACGTAACCATCGTGCCATATGCATGAATCTGATCTAGTTCTTGTGCATAGTTGACTCTTGTTAAAGATTGGATCAAAGAGATGAGATTATCGGATATCTTCAATTCTTCAAGGAACTCAGCACCCGTTCTAGAAGTATAATTTGATAACGTGCTAATTGACGATAATGATTCAAATGGGAAGTTTATATCGTAGTAATTGGATAAAAAATTGTCTAAAATTTTAGACTTTGCTTCCTGGACGGTTTTAATTGAATGATACCCAAAATGATAAATGAATTTCAATTTTGAATAAAATGGGACAGAAGATTGGGTTTCTTTCCATTCAAAAGATTCGCCGTTCCAAATTCCGAATTCTTCATCAGAGTCATCAGAATCCAAATCCGTTAATTCGAGGTTGAATTCAGAAACTGCATTCATTAATATCTTATTTGCATCCACAAATATAGAAGCACCGAGTTCGATGTCTAGTCCGTCAATGTTAACTGTTGTTGATCTACCACCAATATATGGGTTACTGTCAAATATGGTAATATTAAATCCGTAATTTGAGTACTTTTGTAGGTAGTGAGCCGCCGAGGAACCAGCGGATCCCGCACCTATAATAGCTATCCTTAGAGACTCTGAGGAATTTAAATGTGATTGCAGTTGTTGATGTTGTTGTTGTGGTGGTGGCGGTGGTGGTGGTAGTGGTGGAGGAGGTGATTGTAATTCAGGTGGATTTAGTTCAAATCGAAGGAGGCTCAGTGGTTGTAGGCAAATTTGATGACTGAAGTAGAAAAATATTAGAAAACAGAACGGCGAGACATAAAAAAGGTATGCTAGGATTTGATACCTTCTTCTGAAATGGGTCCTTGTTGTAGCATCTCGATTTGAATTACAATTTTGCTGACTGTATCTGGGTTTCGAAACACCTGACTGATCGCAATGGGCGTCTTTCTTCAATATTGAGTCGTCCTCGGATTGTGTTTCGGAGATAATATCTGACATTTTGACTGATTAATTGATTGATCAAATGACTCAAGTATAAATCAACAAATGGTGGCTTTGTGTGGTAAATGAATATCGTTGAAAATACCACCAATATATACTCAAAACCATATGATATGATTACAAAGATAAGAACGATAAGCTGACTCTTTTTTCCCTAGATTATAAACGGAACAGTGGCTTTCCCTGTTTATAAAATTGACAGAAAATGTGGAAGGTGTGCCCCACAATTAAGTCACGTGACTGATGTACTTTACTCCCTAGTTCGTACCTACTCTTGCAAATATCATGGCCCCATGGTTTAATATTCGTAATAGAAATTAGTATTATAGTCCTATCAAATGATTATTAATCGTTTGATGTATAAAAAAAGAGCAGCAAAACGTTTTATTAATTACTAAGATGGATGCTACCATTTCTGTTGCTTTTTACAATATAAAAAAGACATGAATCCCTACTTTTACATTTTCTTCTAAACCTGTTTTATTTTATAATTTTCATCTGAATCAGTATAACTAGCTTAATAAAATTGTTAAATATGTCTTCCAAAGTTCTCAATCAACGTATTACCTCTAATGGTAACTCTCTCACTCATTTTAACAAATATGAAGATGATGTTAAAGATGGTGTTTACACTATTTCTGACAGTAATTACAAGAAGCTAAATCATCCGGCATGGGCTCCAACTTGGGATCCAAAACATGAAGGTGCTTTTAACCATTTGCCAGCCTTCAAACATTTAGACAGAGGTTATTTTGGTGATCCATTGTTTGAAAACTTGTTTGCTGACAAATCAGTCCAAACCAAACTAATCTCGCCAAAATTAGGTACTGAAGTTACTGGTTTACAGCTACATAAATTAACAAATAAACAAAAAGATGACTTAGCTTTACTTGTTGAACAAAGAGGTGTTGTTGTATTCAGGGAACAAGAGTTCAAAAATCAACCATTTGAGGACATTAAAGATTGGGGTAAACATTTTGGTCCATTGCATGTGCATGCTACCTCAGGTTCTCCATTAAACCAACCTGAATTCCATATTGTTTTTAGAAAAGCTGAAAAGGGTGAACAATCTAGACTATTTGCTAATAGATTAAATTCCATTGGTTGGCACTCTGATACCACTTACGAAGCACAACCTCCAGGAATCACTTTACTAGGTATGTTGCAAACATCAGTTGGAGGGGATACTCAATATTTGGATACTATTGAAGCTTATGAAAGATTATCACCAACTTTCAAAGATCTTATTGACGGTTTGAAAGTTGTTCATACTTCCACTGATCAGGCATCACACGCTAAACTAGGTGGTGGTATTGAAAGAAAACCTGCCGTTGATTCAATTCATCCATTAGTTAGATACCATCCTGTTTTGAAGAAAAAGAGTTTGTATATCAGTGGTGCCTTTGATAGAAGAATTTTAGGTTTGAAACAAGAAGAAAGTGATGCAATTTTACAATTTCTTTACAACCACCTAAGAACACTTTTGGATGCCCACATCAGACCAAGTTGGGATGATAAGACTATTGTTCTTTGGGATAACAGAAGAGTTCTACATACTGCTACTTTGGACTGGGATACTGACGATTTAAGACATGGTTTCAGATTAACTACACTTGCTGAAAGACCAGTTGCAAATGAGGAAGAGTTTGAGGATTATGATGTTGAAGAAGATGAAAAATTTCGTGCTCAATTTGATGAAATTGTTTCTTTGACACCTGCTGAGTATTATGAACAGTTTGGATCAAAGAAGTAGTTCCTGTTTTTCTGTCATTAAGTAGATATGTTACTAGAACACATCGTTCTTGTATTTTCACTTTATTCTTTTTTGTATTCTCCTTGAAGGGTTATGTATTTATGTAATACAAGCAATTATAACACTAATTTCTTACTATTAAAGCATTTTAATAAAAAACAGAGATCATTATACTTGTTTTTTTGGGGAGCATTCAAATTGTGGAGAATATCGTAGCATCTGCTATTGTTGTGTGCTGGTGTGTAAGTTATCCCCATTAAGGAAACCGCTATGTTATCAGGTCATCTGACCGTTATCAGTAAAGCCATTCATTGCCTATGCGCGAACGTCACCGTGTGGCTTTTTTTCTGGCTGTGGAGTTCGTCCTCTGGCTGCCCTGGACGAGGAATAGTGGAGCAGTTTAGGTCTTTTTTTTTTCAACAGTGGGTGTAACAGCACCCTGGTCAAGGCAATAAAAAAGTTATATTACTAATTCAGTATATTTAACTTCTGGTAGTCATTGGGAAGTACAATACATCAATTGATTACAAAACACGTTGAAAAACAGGACATAGAAAGGGCCGTACCATAAATGATAAGAAAAATTCCATTCTCAAATCGAGATGAGAAATTAGCTCGCAGGCCACACTTTTTCACAGTCACGCGAATTTAACAAAAAATACCAAAAAATCCAAAAAAGCAAAATAGGAGCTGCCATCCTTTTATTGTTCAGTGTTTTGGTACGTATTATTGATGTCTCTTTTGAAGTCATACATACAGCATTTACACTATGTATATTTCAATTATTATGGCTTTTGAGAAGAGAATTGAATGATCAACGTATTAAATTTGTAAGCATATACATGTAAAAAAAAATCCCGCAAGTTCTGGACTATATAAAAGTATCCAAATATGTACCCTCCTCTTTATTATTGTCTAAAATTTAATTGTCTCAAATTTAATAGTCTAAATTTTATTGCCTAAATTTCATTGAAGTATCAGAAACAAAATTCAAATTATTAAATCAGTTTATCACATACGATGGCTATTATTTCAGACAGTAGAAACGTTGATATCCACTTTAGAAAGGGTGAAGATACTTACAGAAATGGTGTTTACTCCATTTCCAATTCCAACTACGAGAAGCTGGAATACCCTGAATGGGCACCAACTTGGGATCCAAACCACGAACAAGCTTTCACTAACATTCCAACATTCAAACATTCAGATAGAGGTTATTTTGGTGATCCATCGTTTGAAAATTTGTTAGGCAAGAATTCTAAAGCCATTAAAACTAAGACAATCTCACCAAAGTTAGGTACAGAAATTGCAGGTTTACAATTGAGTTCATTGACTAATAAACAAAAAGATGATTTAGCTTTATTAGTTGAACAAAGAGGTCTTTTGGTGTTCAGAAAGCAAGATTTCAAAAAACAATCTTTTGAATTCATTAAAGACTGGGGGAGATATTTTGGTCCATTGCATGTTCATCCAACATCTGGTGCTCCTTTAAACAATCCTGAGTTTCATGTTACGTTCAGAAGAGGTAACAAAGATGAACAAAAGAAAGTGTTTGCACATACTTTGAATAACATCACTTTCCATTCTGATGTTACTTACGAGACACAAACTCCAGGTATAACCTTGTTTGCAATGTTGCAAACATCCGCTGGTGGTGACACCCAATTCTTAGATACCGTTGAAGCTTATGAAAGATTATCACCAACTTTCAAAAAACTTATTGATGGTTTGAAAGTCATTCACACTTCCAGAGACCAAGCTTTAAACTCTAAAAGGGATGGTGGTATTGAACGTAAGAAGTCAATCGATTCAATTCATCCATTGGTTAGATACCACCCTGTTTTGAAGAAAAAATGTCTGTTTGTTAATAGAAATTTCAGTAGAAGAATCTTAGGTTTAAAAGAGCCGGAATCTGACCTTATTTTAGATTTTTTGATTAGACATGTTGAAAGTTGTTTAGATGCTCATGTTAGGGCTCAATGGGATGAAGATACAGTTTCTATTTGGGATAACAGAAGATTGTTACATAGTGCTACTTTAGATTGGGATTCTGATTCTTTGAGACATGCGTTTAGATTAACTACTGTTGCTGAAAGACCAGTTGGTAGTGAAGAAGAATATAACGATTGGACAGTGGAAAAAGAAAATGAAGCTATTGAGAAAACAGATGAGCTGATTTCTTTGATTCCTGATGAATACTATAACTTGACGAACTCTAAATGATTGATTTTTTTTTCCCCCTTTCTGTTGTTATTACTATTTACTATTTATATCTTTTTTTGTTTTTAGTTCTTTAGATACATTAAAAAAAAATTGTTCTTTGTCTTTATTCTGTTAACAAAAAAACTAAAAACAAAAAACACCAATAAACCAAATAATATTATTGTATGCTTTTCAATTTCAAAATTTCAGTTTCAATTCTGTTTCGTAATTGTTAAAACATATCGTTCAAATGTGCGGCTCACGCACAAGAGATTAGAAATTATAGTGGACATTTACATTTTTACTAACTGTAATGATTTTGGTGTAATAGAAAACTAAGGAGGTTTTAATTTGAATTTATATTAGGAATCTTGTAACCAATAATAAGAGAGATAATGAAAAGGACAAGGAAAAGAGGACAGAAATAGGAAAAAGAGTAATATAACAGGAGATAAAACGAGAAGTTAACGATGTAACTAAAATACCAGATTAGGATATGATAAGGAAGTGCAACCTGAAACTATAGAATAACTGAGAGGGATCGATTGTTATTTAAAACTAAATGAATAAAAAGTTGATATTCTTTTTGATGTTCCTCCTATCCAATCGATAGGAAAGGAATCTAAATAGAAATATGGGAAATACACAAATATATATAATAAAATCAAAAGAGAAACAATTCAAAAGATTCACCAATCAGAAGGTGAGTAATAAAAGGGTAATAACAAAAGGTAATAGATCGGGGATAAGGGTAAAAAGGAAAACGGAAATAAAGGATACAACGGAAGTCGGAAATAAAGGATAAAACGGAAAACAGAGATAAGCAGATAAGTGGTAAAGTCCGACAGCAAGTAGTTGATTAGAGTAAGGATGAAAATGTAGGATAGATACCTTACAACAAACTGAGAGGGTTCGATAGTTATTTAAAACTGATAGAATAATAAATTGATATTCTATTTGATACTCCTTCTATCTCCTCGATAGGAAAGGAATCTCAATACAAATATGGGAAATACATAAAATATATATAATAAAATCAATAAGAACTCTGTCACCAATGTGTAACAAATATAAGGTAAAACAAATAAAATATGAAACAAAATGAAAAATGAAACATAATATAATAAATGAAATAAAACATAAAAGATGAAACAAAGATGAAACACAAGATAGGAGATAGGTAGTTAATTATAGTAAGGATGAGAATGTAGGATAGATACCTAACACAAACAACTAAAGGGCGTGTGGCGTAGTTGGTAGCGCGCTCGCTTAGCATGCGAGAGGTCTCCGGTTCGACTCCGGACTCGTCCAAATTTGGATTTGTCTTTTACCTTTTTTTATCATTGATGAAACAACTGTATATATATATACAATGTAAATATAGTACATATCATTAATTAGAAATTGATCCCTTTCTCTTTTTCTTAAAAATAGTTTAAAATCTACTGTTGATATATATAGTCTCCGTCACGAGGATTGCACTGGTGCTGGAATTGATGCAGCGGCTCTTGAACTGTTGATATGGTTCTGTAATTTATCGTGCGGCGCTCAAAACGTCGGGTGGTCAGCGTAGTTCTAATGTGGCGAAGCAATATTGATTATGGTTTACGTAATTATGCTTTCGAAGACAAAATCGTCGCGTGGTTTAAAAAATTCGACGCTGGACGCCAAACTTTTCCTGTGGTACTCTCTAACTGTCATGCTGCCAGTAAAGAATCCCGTGGCGCGAATCTACTCTTCTGGTAACTGAGTTTTTCACCCGGCTCCCAAAGATAACCCTGGCCGCGAATATATTCACTCAGTACTCTAACTCATCGCACGGCTTGTGAAAAGCTCATTCGGGCGCAAAAATTGGCCTCAGCGGTTCAAGCTCCCCGCTGCCATGTTATAATTACTCTGGTCGCACAAACAGTCCCCTGGCCCTAATTAAGTACCGCGGCCGCTAAATATTGAGCCTGGTGAGAAAAATGATCACCTGTCTTGAAAGGAATCGCAAGGCCGGATTTAGCGAACGTGGTCTACAATGACTTCGCCTGCCAACAAATCGCTTACGCTGAGAAGCCATTTCTGACAACGGGACTATAACACATGTTGTGGTGGTGAAGTTATCAATCTGGACCAGTATCTTATCTACGGGTGATGTTATTTCTAGTCTGGAATTCAAGAGGTGGGCGTTGATATGTAATTACTCATGTGGTTCTTTAACTCATGGTTTGGATAATCAAACAATTGTGTAAATAAAGAAAATTGAAACAAAGTGCAACAAATTGCAACAGATAGAGTAGATTAGAAATGAATTGCAACAAATTGAAAGTATAAATAAAGTAAAATAAAGCTTCTTTCTTTTCCTGTTGGGCACCCTTAGCTTTCTTTCATTCCAGTGAAACCAATCATAATCCGGTATCATTGTCCAATAGGCCAGACTTTAGTTTAACACAAACAGGACCAAATCTATCAAGCTCATTGCTTCTAATTACAGTTTGTTAATCGGGGATATTTTGAGAACTTGAATAAAACCAAGCACGGATTTATATGTTAATAAGTGACTCTCTCTGTTCACACATCGGAAAGAACTTAATACTATGTTTAACCATACTTTTCAAAGCTTTAACCGAAATCTTCTCAAGTGCAAGAGAAACTCTAACAAGAACATCAGAACCTGTAGTGCCTCTGAAGTTGATCTTCAAAAGAGACCAGAAAAGTTCGATAGGATTTAGTTGGGGAGAGTAAGGAGGCAAATAAACTATTCTGAACCTTGCTCCAAACGAATCATTTGCAACATTTACCATGTCCTTGACTTCAGAGTTATTTTGAATCCTAGAGTTATCTAAAATAAAACATAAGTCTTTATCTTGAGCTTGATTTTTGAGCGACTCAAGAACATTCCAGAAGGAATATAAAAAGTGATCTTTTGTGGTACCAAGAGAGGTTGAAGAGGGTTCATTTAGGCCCTTCATCATTTGATTCTCTATTGAAGTTCCTGAAGAATAAGTACTATTGAATAGCTGTGTCCGTTTGGTACTTATTGTTTCAGTTGCATCATGCATATCGCTAGCAGTAAAAGTTTTCTTTTTGTTACCTTTTGGTCGTGGAGTTTTGATGGAAACATTGATGATACACCTAGAGCTTATGGCTCCTATAACTGTGAAGGATGGTGCTCTGATTTTAGCTATCTTCACGTTGACTGGTTTTCCTATATACGACCATGAATGGCTTAAGGTTAAGTTTTCATCAAAAGCAGCCTCATCAATAAAAATACAGTTTTCCATATATTCGATTGAATGTTTTTTCATGTAAGAAATCCAAGTGGCTCTTTTCTCGATTGTTTCTGGTTTATTTCTATCAGTAACCTCGTGTACGACTTTTTTAAAAGAAAGTCCCATCGCATGAAAATGGCGATAAAGTGTAGTTGGACTGAACTTCAAAGGAGCAAATTCTGATTCCAGCTTAGCGATCACATGGATAGTTTGCATCAATTTGTTTTCCTTGCACAAGGTTTCAAAAAGTTCTACAATAGAATCCGTATGTTCTTGTCCGAGTTTCAGTTTTCTAGAAACCACTTTTGTTTTGGGATTTCCGCTAGGGAACTTTTTCAACCAACTTCTAGCGGTGCTCTGATTAACATTTACTTGATTTGCAGCTTCTTTTATATTTTTTTTTGATCGATTTTGATACACTACGAAGAAACTTTGCATATCTCTTTCCGAATACTTCGTTCTAGTACCAAATCTGCCGTTTTGTTTTTCTTAGGCGATCTCTGTTCTTGCTGGATTTCCTCATCGGAAGAATCAGGCACAACTTCAGCAGTGACCATAGAAGCAAGCGTCTCAATCTGAGACAAATCCTCCGAATGAAGCTCATATCGACCGTTTTTAAAGCTCCCAGAGTATTTACCCTTCCCAAGCACTGTTCGTGAACGAAGAACTTGGTTCAGCCGAATTTTGTCTTCAATTTTTAAATGATCAAATTTTTCTTCCATGGTTTTTTAGCTTCAAAGCTGACAAGAGTAACAAGCCAATAATGAGCTAAATATTATGGGAAACAGGGCCAAACTCAATTCTCGGATTACCAAATAGTTGAACTCTGTCTGATTATTCATTTGTTGTTCTATCTAATGAAGATTTCAGTACTTCCTTACTCCAGAACTTCAACGTTTTACATTGGTTCAAAACTTGTGATAAGAATATACCGTCACCCACCACCAACCATCACTCAAAACAAGTATACACGTCAATAGGACACGTTACGTTTTAACCTATTAGATAATGTTTTTAACGTGTATTTAACAACCAAAATTTCACTCTGATCAGGCTTTCAATTGGACTAAAGATTAATTTCTGAAATGCATCACATTTACTTGTTAATTGCTCACTCAATCGAACTCGGCCAGCTAAAGATAGCTAAAGATGAAACACCACTGAAATGATGAGTTCGCAGAAAGGCAGAATCGCAGAATCAATCATATTTGCTTGTTAATTGTTAACTGAACAAACACTAGGAAGCACCAAGCAGATGATGGTATGGAATAATCTCCAATAACCATAAATTGATTCTTTTTCCTCTGGTTTCTTTCATCAACTGTTCAATTGAGATCCGCCCAAAGTCACACTTCTTAGTATATCGACCAACTAATATGGCTTCTGACCGCAATGACAGCAACAACACTTCCATTTATTCTCCTACACCGAAAATAGATATGTCAGCTACAACTACATTGCAATCGCCTTTGAAAGATAACTACTTTGTCGATTTCAAATCAGCCTCGCCGATTGATTATCCAAGGTCATTCAATCTGAGTACAGACAAGAAAAAATCATATTCGGTTCTTTCAAAAAACAGATTGTTGAAAGTTGCTATTGGGCTTTTCACGTTGCTGATTGCATTCGTGCTCAAGACTTTCATTCATGTTGCCACTGTTGAGGAGAAAATTGAACCAATTGTAAGCCCCCCCACCAATTTGGTTGATAAACTATATTCGCCATTATTGGATCATTGGTATTATCCTGTTATAATAGTGCTCATTTTATTGCTTCTATTCTCAGTAAGCAGGCAGCCAAGAATTGGATGGAACGATCAGCCAACTCAGAATGATAGCCATATTCTGAAATCAAGCACTAATCAAACTAACTTGGTGAACTATAATAGATTGAACAATATTGACTGTTACGCTACTTCTCCAATCACCAATTCTGGGCTCAACAGGCATATTACAGCAACTCCCGAGGGCTCTGGTTCTAACGGGATTGGGTATTTAGAAACCCCAACCAACCCCGAATTCAGCAGGGATGATCCAATATCTCCAACATGTTCCGATAGTGATGGCGACCGCTCGGGAACCACCTTCAATTGTAGCGACACTTTTGACACGTTATCTACTGCAACCGACTCCAACCCTGATAACTATGTCACTCCGTCAGTGCCTTCAGTTGATTTTTCCCAATCAGCAGTGGTTGAGAGAAACCCCGGAATATTTCACGGCCTGAACGCTACAAATAGTAACATTAATGTGAATTTTAATTCTGTTGTTACAACACCACGACCTGCTTCTCTAAGAACAGATCCAATTTATGTTCCTCTTTATCCACAAGCATTGGGCACGCCTTTGACCCCCCAACAAACTCCAGCGACTCCAGCTGCTCTTACAATTGACGTCCCAGTATCCAATGCCTCCCCATCAGATACAAAAGAGCAGGTTTTCCATCAAAACTCCCAACCCTCATCCTCTAGAAGAAGTAACAGGCTTGATCCAGACGTGTTACTGAAACTCCGATCATATCACTTTAAAGAAAACGAAAAAAGAAGAAAAAGACGGAAAGAAGAAAAATATCCTACTATTCCCTTGTTGACTACGAATGAATTTGTAAAAAAAGCACAGAAGCTTGGTGTTAGTAAGCGTCACAGCTGCAATTATTGGTATAAAATAAATCGTGATGGTACTTAACTTTTTGATTGCTGTTTCTTTCTTTTGTAGCTTTTGTGTTGTTAAACTTATTTTGACCACTTAATTTTGAATCACTTGCCCAATTACTATTACATTAATTTTTGTTATAATTCGTAGCTTTTTAGAAAGGTGCCTGTTTGATTTTCTTCCTTTTCTCTCGTTTGAACGAGTACCCAAAGCAGAAATCAAACATAGGATAGTTGGTAAACTATTACAAGTTGGTCACTATTAAGGAGTAATAAAAACCGGATCAACTGAGTGCAAGGGAGAAGCTATTGATTTTTGAGTTACCCGGCTAAACTAATCTGAGAATCCAAGAACGGTAAACTTTCGGGTGTTGATTTGAAACCAACTTGATACTGATGTTTCTTTTGAAGTACGTTTTGCTAGATGTTTAAAGATCTTTCTTCCCGGTTTAGCTTATCATATTTTTTTTCTGAATCTGAAACCTCTGAAAAGAATCCTAAACTCAAAATGATTCAAAATCACGACACATTATCTCATCTACAAATAAACTCCATTTCGGGTTCTTTTGAGCTTTGATGTTCTAATTTCTCTATTCTTGAATCCTAAAGGGTCACATTTTCATTACAATTGAAATGAAAGAAAACAGCTTTTTAGCCGGATTCCCTAGTTCGCTAAAATCGCATTCAAAACAGAACTCTTCTGTCACTCATTATGATCATAAATCATCCGAAGACAATAGCGATGATGATACGAGTGATGATGTTGATGATTATGTTGCTAATGCTAATGCTACTGACGATAGCGATGGCAAAGACATAGACAGCACGTTGGACATTATGAATCAATTGGAAAGACTCAAAATCAAATCTGTCAAGCCACGTGAAAATGGATACACAAAGAAATCATACAATGATGAGACTAAATCCGCATTTATGGGAATGATTTACGATCACCCGGCTGAACTAAAGGACGTGAAGAAAGTATCTGATCGAATCTTGATGGCACCATCCACTGCTAACAAATTGGTTAAAAATGTCCAACTGAACAATGGTTTGATCCCACGTAAAAAGAAGGTGGGTAGACCAGAATCAAAGCCATTAGATAAAGCAAAGACCGAATATATAATAACGGCCGATTCCATTTACTATGGCTTATTTGATAAGCATATTTCTGTCAGGGAAAAGCAAAATTTTTGATAACACACAATTGGATTAAGAAATAGATTCTATAAGTTAATTATATAACAAATAATGAAATCTCCTATTAAAAAGTTCCTATATAGTTTCTATATATAAACTCCCCCCCTTCTCCTAAAGAGATCCGATTCTAACTTCTTCAGAAATAAGTGGGAATCTACAGGTACATTATATTTATGTTATTTATTTTATCTGAAAATTTAGTGACTAATTTGTCACTAGCTCGTATAACTTCAAATTGACTCTTCAATTTGACATGACATCATTATTGTTGTGGCTTATTTTATAAATACCACAAATTTGAATCATCTACAGAGAATCACACTCTGAATAAAAGTGAGGTTCTGACACCAAGTCATTATAATAACTGTTCTGCCGAATACGTGTTGCCTTGTCTGCAGCCACTGTAACCACTCTCAATTAGTACTAACTTACCGTCAGCAGTACATCGATGGTGAGGGTATAATACCCAACTTGCTAGGCAGCAGCCATGATTAATGAGCCTAACTGAGCTACCATACGTAAATAGTGCAGGGGTTATACATGACCCATAGTAGTACCCTGACCACATCATAGCACCATTGCAATTAATTCCTAGATTGATTTGTAATTCGCAATGAGCCCACCGTGTGTGTGTAGCCTCGCTGTGTCTACCCGTTGATCTGTGTACACTGCCTGATTATCTCGAACAGCTAAGAGGGGACTGCCATCTTCACTTATGTCTTGCTGGCGGAACACCCTCTCGTTTAACTGCTGCATGTCTTCGGTATACCCTCTAATTGAGGTATAAATTGATAGTGGTAGTCCTTGCCCAATTTGATCAACATACTGTGACGCAATGTTAAGGTACTGGGTGCTTGTTGCAGCGGAGGTGTCATTGCTTGAACCAAGATGATATAGGGCGTATCCTTCTGTGACAGTGTAACTAATTGCGTAGTGCGTGTACTTGTCGTCTAATTGTTGACGACATATATTATCTAAGTCTGAATAATAACTTAAAGCCTGGTTCAAAGTCATTGCTGTAATTAGCGTTGGCAGTAGAAATAATAAAAATAAACCTTTGTTTAGACTGATTAAATACATTCCGGGATTAGCGTTCTTAAATTTTATACTTCTAAAATTTGTTGTTCTTCTTTCTCAATAGAAGGTAAGTAAAACTCAACAGTTCTAAGGAATATAAGCAGTTACTTATATAGCAATGTCAGATTGTGGTATCTCTCAATCAGGGAATTTGGACTTTTCAAATTAGGAAATAGTCTCAATATCAAAATTTATGAATAATATTGGTTCAATTCCAATAAAGATATAGATCTAGATAATCTTTTGATCTATACCGATAAGCCCGTTTAGAAACTTAGTACGTTTATTTCTTTCCAAGTCTTCTAATATATAAGTTCTTCTAATATATCCAATCCTAAATTATATATAAGTTGCTCTTATATATCAAACACTATCTTTATATATATATTTCATTCCAATACTATATTTCTCCCTTCCTTCAGAAGGACTATCTATTAAAACTAATACCAAAATAACTGAAATATAAATAGGCTAGGCTAGGCTCCCTTAAATATATCTCAATCCTTAATGAGTAGTAATTAATTACTTTATCAGCGTCGAATTTTTTAAACCACGCGACGATTTTGTCTTCGAAAGCATAATTACGTAAACCATAATCAATATTGCTTCGCCACATTAGAACTACGCTGACCACCCGACGTTTTGAGCGCCGCACGATAAATTACAGAACCATATCAACAGTTCAAGAGCCGCTGTATCAATTCCAGCACCAGTGCAATCCTCGTGACGGAGACTATATGCTTATAAAAAAGCGAATAATTTGCTATTTTTTTTTAATAAAAGTTGAATAAACATCAATGTATGTATATGTATGTGAAGCGGGGTAGACGATCTATCCTTCGGAGTCCTTTCTCGATCCACGATCCATCACACCTGGTGATCATTTTTTTTCTCACCCCCTCTTTTTCCTCTCTCTTTCTTCTTCTTCATCCCCCCCCTCCCCAATTTCCACATACACATACACACACACACACTTTCTCTCCATCTTTCGGCTGTATGATTATCTTTTTACAAAGTTTACTTCACTTCACATCACACGTCAAAATAAATAACACCGATCGGTGTTATTTATTTTGATCATTAACTAACCATACATAATACATAATAACGCCGAGGATGAAATATTGCAAATAAAAAGAGAGAGAGTATCATCATCATCATCGCCTCTCGCCTTTTGGCTTGGTCACCAGCCAAACACCACCACCCCCCGCAAGCTTGAAAATGAGTGAGAGTATGTTTCAGACAGCAGAAGCTTTAGCCGCCATCACTTGGTTGACTGATTGACTGATTCACTTGTATACTTATTTCATGAAAGTCAACTTGACTTTGCAGTTGTGATGATGAAAAGTCTGTCAAATAGCACAAAAAAGGTGTTTGAAGGAGCCGCTATTTCTAAGTATCCATTAGTGTATCTTTGTATGCACATATATATATATGACTTTAGGTAATACGACAGACCTAAGTGTATATAAAAAAAACGTAATGAATTATAAAAATACATAAAAAAACTGGATGTTTTTGTTTCATGTGTGTTTTCAATATTGACAATATTGAACTTATCACAGAAACCCAAAACAAAAGAAGACAAAAAAAAAAAAAATAAAAAAAAGAATAAATAAAGTAAATAAATAATAAAACACTAGTCCCTTCCTTTTTTTTATAATATATAAAATAAACGTAAATATAAAAAACAAAACTAAAAGATAAGATTGTTTTTTTTTTCAAATACCAGTGAATAATCCATTGTTTTGGTTAAACATATCCCTTCTTCTACATAAACGATTATCATCAAGATACTGTTGTTGTTTTGAAAGTCTATTTCTACTTGAACCACTATCACCACTTTCATTATCATCATCATTATCATTATCATCCTCGTCATTTTCATCATCATTATCATTGTTGTTATTATCACCATCATCATCCATACCATCTTCACTCCCACTTTCAAACTTCATGTTGTTTTTGGTGCTGGATGTATTGGAAGAACCATTGGCATTATTAATAATCAAAACACCATCAAGGTATCTGTAATCGATTTTGCCTCTAATTATTTTAATGACACCAAAGTAAGGATCATAACATTCATCGTTTCTTAAAAAATGTGGGTTTTTCTTAGATTTATTTTTGTTTTCTAAACCGTTTGTAATCCATGAACATTTTATACCTAACCGGCCACATTCTTGACAAACAGGTTTACGTTCACAACATTTTCTCTTACGGAACCGACATGTTAAGCAGCCTCTCCTTGATCTTTTAGATATTTTGGGACTTGATGTAGAATGGCTTCTTTTGTTTGACTTTTTGTTGTTGTTGTTGTTGCTATTGTCATTCCCCATTGATGACATTGAAGAAGAAGTTGTTGAAGTTGGTGAAGAAATAGTTTGATTTTGTTTGATGCTTGCTAAGGATGATGAATGGAACTCTTTTGGTGAATCAGGTAATGATCTTGGAACAGTTGTAGTTGTAGTTGTATTATTATTGTTGTTGTTGGTGTTATTACTCAATGTAGACCCATCCAATAAACTACTAATAGCATTATTATTATTATTAGTATTATTAATACTATTATTATTTAAACCATTCAAACCAACATTCAACCCAGTAATTGGGCTCAAATGATGTTGTGAATTGTTTGATATATTGAAACCTAAATTCATTGAATTCAAAAATGGGAAACTATGAGATGAGTATTCGTTAATGGAGGATTGTAATGGATTTCTATTTTGAGAGTTTATACTACTCAATTGTAAATTTGGATGATTCAATTTAGGTGAAGACAAGGAAGTTTGATTATTATTATTAATAATATTGTTATTGTTTGATGAAGGGGAAGTATTATTCAAAGCACTGTTCAATGAAGGAAGTGTTATTGGGTTATTGAACATTATGAAGTATTTGAAATTTTGAAGGGAGTACTAGTAATAATATTATATGGGAACATGTAAATTTTTGTTTGTTTGCTATCTATTTACTATTAGTATTGTATTTTTCTAATTCTTTCTTTGTGTATGTGTATTGTAAATGTTATCTGTAATTGAGATT